>OX381710.1:20350393-20505864 GCA_947462335.1 Harmothoe impar | reverse complement strand
TAATACTATTCATGGCCTATTAAATAGGTGTAGAGGCTAGAGCTACCGTACTAGAGCGGCAGACTAGGCTAGGAGTCTAGGTACCGGATATTTATCATTCATTCAATGATTCATTGTCAAGTAGCCTAGTAGGCCTAGATTCTAGAAATGACCGGTACAGAAATATACATACTACATAGGCTTAGCCTATAGGCCTAGACTCTTAGTATAGAGTGTCCATAATAATGTTCCCTGGGACCGGGAATGATCATAAATGATGACGTCAGCTTCGGGGAGGGGAGAGGGAGTAGACGGGAGACAGATCGAGTGTCACTAGTTGTGCAGCATCCAACTCTCCAAACTATGTGTGTAGAGTTGGGCCGACTCCCGTTGACAATGCCACTGAGGAGCTCTTCTAGGTGGAGGGGAGGAAGCATACCGCTGGTACCAATTGGTAGGGCCGAAAACGCCGCCATGTTGATGTAGGTGCGCTGCAATCACACCGGAAGCAGAGGCACCGCCATCTTTAGTTGGGGCATTTTGACACACTGAGGTGTTACTTTTTGCTTGTTGGTATAAGTGTGAAGACACATGCAACATGCCCCTCCTTTCAATGGCGGCCATTGTAGCCGGATGCGTTTTTTACAGAAACGCATTTTCGGCCACACGAATATGAATACACATTTGACCCAGTTAAAACGGGGACAGGCCAAATCTATTTTTGACCTCCAGTACAGGAGAGTGGTTCCCGCGCACACGGCGCTGACAGGGCTAAAAAAATGGGAAGGGTGTAGGAGAACTGCTCTAAATTATTAAATTTCAGCCATCAGAATGATTCAGATTTAAAAAAATGGTGAGTTACAGACTAAAATTGTTCAGCTACCCAATGCTGTTGGAAATTTTGAGAAATTCTGAGTATAAGTGGCCGAAAAAGGTGCTTCAACTCTGTTCACCGGAGTTGGTGAACAAGACTTCATGGGTTCTTAGCGGCAAGCTGGCTGAACTCTAGTCAGGGCCACATCAGATCGCAGCCCGCAGCGACGAGTTCAGATTAGATGAACTAAGTGTCACTGACAGTGACACTGTCAGGACAATCAACGATCGAAACGTATGACAACCTACGACTGAACAGTAAGAAATACACTACTTGATTGGATACCGTACAAAACACATCTACTGACAGTACTGTGAATTGAATTGACAATCATAAAATTGCTCCAAACTTACTTGTTTACTTTTTGGCACTTTGATTTTGCCTCACTTTTGTCTGCTGGCATGGCCTCGCATGACCTACTTCCAAATAATAATGCTAAATTACTAGATAACATATCATATCACTTGTAGGTATAATTCATTATTTTTATAACACGATATTACTTATATTATAAAAATCTATATTGCAAAGATATTAAAGTGAATGTTTTATTTTTATTTCCAGTAGGGGAAATTTTGCGAGGCTAGCTAAATGTAAACCAGCGCGGCGCGCAGGGGGCGGTGCAGCAGATCAGGAACTCGGTACTGCTGAAGAAAATGCTACAACTGTTGTTTTAATGTAAGTATTTCTTATAAGACCATGCGCACTATATACCTAGAGGTAGGCGTGTATACAGATCGGCTCTTCCTCAATGGGCAAAAGCTGTGGCGATTGTTCTAACCCTGGCCTTGGGAGTCCTACCTGAGCGAGGGACTCCCCCACTGGCCCACTGAGTCTGGCACTGGCCCAGGTCACAGGTGACTCCACCAGCCCCCCCCCCCCCCCCCCCCGTGTCTCAAAGAGTCTTGACTTGCACTGCATTCTAGGCCAGGTATAAGCCTTCAGAAAGTGTATAGACAATGCACACAATTAAATGGGAATATTGAATCAAGCCTATAAGTAGGGGGGTGATAATTAAATCTACCGTAAAACCTCGCGTAGAAGCCGCGGCTAGTACGCGAGTCAGATTGCCAGTGCGGCTTATAGAATCTGCACAAAGTCGGGGTGCGGCTTATACGCGAGTTTTTCTAAATCATTATTTCAAATTGACCTTAATCCTGACTGTGTGGCCTCATGTAGAGGCTGGTACACCTATGTGGGGGGGGGGGGGGGGGGTATTAGGGGGAGGTGTGAGAGCTTTCCTGCTCAGCATTGTTCTAATACCGCCACAGACATACCGCTACCCTCCACCCCCCACTAGCCCTAAGACAATGCAGCCCACTCGCACCTAAGCCCTAAGACAATGCAACCACCGCTAATCCTCGCCAGCATCTTAACAGCAATGGTGCGACAAGGGTGGTAGGGGGGGGGGGGCACAGGGGGAGAAAGCTGTCACTATCCACACTATTCACGGAGGCCCCACGGGCCACGGGGAGGCTGTAAGGGCCGCCAGGAGGCCGCACAGGGCCACCAGGAGGACTCTGACTTCATGTAGGGCTCATAGACTTAGGCTTAAGTTAGGGGTGCGGCTAATACGCGAGTTTTTCCGTAAGAGCACTCAGATGGCCTCCTTGGCTTATAGGATCGGCACAAAGTCGGGGTGCGGCTTATACGCGAGTTAGGCTTATACGCGAGGTTTTACGGTACTTATCTTTGGGGACAGGCTCACACTATGCATTTGGCTTTTGGGTCCAAAAACACGGGAAATCACAAACAAAAAAATTTCGGACCCCCGTGACCCCGCCGTAGGTGGGGTCCAAAGATCGGCCAAATAGTGAGAAAACTGCCAAAATTCAGGCTTTCAGATTCCCTCTAAAATCAAATCATGCATGTCTTCATGAAAATGGTCAGAAACCTTCATATGGAACCCAAAGAGACCATTTAAAGTCATAGTGTTGTGATTATAGAGGTGTTGACCCCTCTGGGGTGGTGGTTCATCCTCGGTAAAATACCGATAAATCAACTATTTTGAAGGCATTTGCTCCCTTACAATCACATCCCTATAGGCTATACTGCCATAAAAGATCACCAAGACACCTACCGTAATCAGGCAGATTAAACCCTTTTGGAGGGTCCCCTTTTTCTGTTAACTCCCTTCTGTTAACCCCCCCCCCCCCCCCCCCAGCATGCACCAATAGCCATCAGATTACTCTCACCCCCCCCCCCCCTGCATATGCATATGTTTCATTATTTGGTATATCAATTAGGTAATGTCAGGCCATAAAACAACATGATAAAACGTATTCAAATATCGACATATATTTTGAGACCAAAAAACGTAATAATCAGAGAAAAGTGTTATGTCCCTTATCTACAGTAAAACCCAGAAAAATCCCCCCCCCCCCCCCCCCACGTAGACACAATTTAAGGACAAGGCAAGACCAAAAGGTTAACCACAAAATACCCTTCCCTGGCACCACTAAATTTAAGAAAAGTCCTATGTATAGGGGGACTCCACTTATGGAACTCCCTAGACAAAGAAGTACAAACTGCAAAAACAAAACAAGCATTTAAAACAAAGATTAAAAAACTATTTAAAACAAACATGAAAGGTAAAAGGCAAATCATCCTCAATGAGAGGAACAGAAGAGGTAGACCAAGAATAAGGCCAAGGAACGATGGCAACAATGGTTAAAAAAGAAGGAAAAGTAACATCCACCTGACGAGGTTCAACAACAAACTCAACTATTAACCGGATGACGTGCTAGATCATGAACCCTGAATTCAAATTATATGAAATATGTATTAGCGGGAGGGATTTTATATTAGTTAGCATTCATCTGTAAAATATCATCAATTCAATGTTAACTGTTGACAGACTGCATTGCAGCAAAATATCTCTTACACTAGGGGCCATTATTTGGCAATGACATGCACTTAGGTAGTAACTTCTTGTACCAACTTTGTACCCACCTGTTACAACATACCTGTTTCCTCTGTCAAACAACCATGGAACCGAACTGTACGGGAACAAAATTATGGAATGGAAAAACATATGTGAATAAAACCTTATGACGTCATTCATAAAAAAAATGTAAAAAGTGAATGTCATAGACAGAGGTCCACAATGATCTGTTTGAACATCAGGTTTCTCCAAAAGTGGTATCACACAAGGTGAAGCCGAGTGTGATACGACCTAAGGTCCCACGAGTGAAGAAACCAGGAGTTCAGACTGATTCGAGTGGATATCTGTATTTATTTCATGGTTTTTTGATAGATTATATATAAAAACAACAGTCAAAGATTGCTATTTAAATGACGTCATTATGGAAAAACACCCCCTGTATTGGAGAATGAGCATCAGTTTCTCCATGGAGGTGTGGGGAATGGCTATTCTAGTACTCAAGCATAGTAACTTTGTTTCTCTACATGAAATAAAATGACATACACATTTCCAGATTCAGAGTTCAGGTTATCATGTCTGGGTATGACGACATGGAGAAGCGGCCTCGGTTTGACTCGGGGGCGCTGCACCAGGACGCGGAGGACGGTCAGGGGGTGGCGGCCGGGCAGCTCAGCTTCCAGGACCAGACCACGCCCCCCGCCGTCACCACCAAGATCAGGGACGTGGACGACAGGTTCACAGCACGCACACCTGTAGAGTGAGTTGACACAAGCTATTCACGCACAAGATTTTTCCGGATATTTTGGATTTTGAAATTTCAAGGCTAGGCCACACCAATAAAAAAGAGTTGGTCAATGGATTTCGCGCACCTTATTTTCGGAAATGGAAATTTTTTTATTATTTTTTTTAATTTGTCAATGGATTTCGCTCGCCTCATTTTTTTTCAAAATTGAGAATTATTTTTTTTTTTCAAATTTTCTTCCAGTTATTCCCCAGATCAACCAATACATTTTTATGTCAGGGGTCCACTAAGAACTTTTATCGGAGGCTGCTTAAAAAAAAATTTAAAATTTTAAAATTGTCGCTCGCTCCAGTTTTCCACCGACAAAATCCATTGACAAAAAAAAATCTTTAAAAAATAAAAAATAAAAATTCGCTCGCTCGCACCATTTTTTGAAAAGTGAAATCCATTGACCAACTTTTTTTTTTGGTGTGGCCCTAAAAGGGTCACCCCCGATATTCACGCATGAGATTTTTCTGGATATTTTGGATTTTGAAATTTGAAGGCTAAAAGGCTGACTCCTGATATTCGTGCCACTGAGAAAATATTTTAACATAATTAATAAGGGGTGCCGTCTTGTGCTGTGGAGGGAGGCCATCTAATACATTTTCATCTCAAATACTGCCCAAAGAAGGGACTTTCGTCCCCATTTGGAATTTTCTTCACGATCCAGTCCCATGCCATATCTATAAATAGTAAAACACTTGGTACCGTCTGGCACTAGCTTCCTGGAAGTGTTTTGCTCCCCCAGGGATACCTTCTAACTAAGGCGTGATGTCATGTCTTAGTGATGTCAGCTGGGTTACTGTGTATCCTATAAACCTGATTTGTGACCTGAAACTATTTCTATCACCTATATATATTGTACATTAATATTTACAAAGGGACAAAAAAAAAGATACTGTATGACTGTTTAAATTTCTATCTATTTCCTATAATGTGAAGTACCACATTTCAATAGTCACATTATGTCAATAGATACCGTGATGCCGTCATCTTAGTGTAGATTGCTTTGCTCAGTTCATATATATAAGGAAACTTACACTGGGGCGTCATCCTGATTATAAACATTTGTATTTGTTGTGTACAGACAGTTACAAAAGAAGGTGCGGAAGGTCATTGAGCACTTTGGGTTCCGCGTCTTCACCATCCTGATGATCCTGATAGACGTGATCGTGGTGATCGTGGACCTGTCTGAGGCCGGCGACAAGAAGGCGCTAGAAGTCGTCTCCATCATCATCGTCAGCTACTTCATGATCGAGGTCCTGGTGCGCATCTTTGCTAAAGGGTGCGTAATTTAGTCATAGAATTGATGGCGTTAACACTTTAAGGGTGGCATTAACACGTAAAGAGGAAGAATACTACTTTGCTGCACTCTGCCCTTTTATCACAATGATGCATGCATGCAGAAACTCATGTTGTATTCAGGTATCATACCAACCCAATAGGATTAATACACCCCCCAAAGGGGTGGCACGATCCATGAATGCACCCCTGCGAGTAGACTCGCTAGGGGTGCATTCATGCATCATGACGACAAAGGGCTTCCCCCATGAAGCCACTGTGCGGCCCTCAAAGGGATACATTTATATTGACTATTTGGAGGTCCTTGCACACCTGTCTGTCAAAGATACAAGAGGGAGGATCTTAGAAGAGTTGTAGCAAATTTCTGCATGTATAGGAAAATCACCTGGATGCTGTTCACCCTACAGAGTGACTATAAACAGGGACAATATTTTGTACCAGAAATTCCCGAGTAGTCCTGTATAAACCATATCTCACGTATAACCCCCCCCCCCCCATCCCCTTCTACTTGGGGAAATTTGGGGGCCTGATTCGTGTATAACCCGCAGTTTATACGCGGGAAATTCAGGTATATTCCTTGGTACACATTTTGTATTTTTTAAACACTGGTTACACGTGTACAATTTAATTTTAATCACCATGATTGTTTCATTATTTTTCGCAACAGAGACAAGGCATTCTTTCACAGAATCCCAGTATAAATGTAAGTTTATTGAGATGGTTGATAAATAGACGTTTCGCGTTGGCTCGTTTGCCGCCCCGCCATTGTTCTTTCTTGATTAACAGCATGTTTGTGTTTTTTGTGTTATGTTTTGTTACCTTTCTCCCCTAATGACTATGAGGTTCATCTAAGCTTTCAGATTCCAGTGAGCCTAAGTAGACATACATCTCATACTGTAACTCATAGAAGCTTGTTTTGTGCGTTCATAGTAGTGTGATTTCCCGACCTTGTATAATTTTTATTTCAAAATTTATTATTTTGTATACACCTGTAGTTACAAAGCAATAGACATAGTGTGTGTAAGGTGTGTCGGATTTTTCTTTTTTTCAAAAATGTAATCGGCAGTTTGTAGAACATTGCCCGTAAAAATGGAACATCAAAAATACAAGTCACTATAGAATTTATTGGCCAATGTATTTTCCTTTCTTTAACATCCATTCATCTCTTTATCTTTCCATTTTCACCATTGTGGGAAACGCTTTATTCGAATATTCACTTTTACTACCGTACATGATTAGTTTTTATGTCGTCAATAGGTATTACTATATCAATGTTTGCCTGTTTGTTTTCAGTCCCAGAGAGTTCTTCACCAACTGGGTAGACGTGGCAGACAGTATCATCGTCCTCATCTCCTTCGTTTTCACCATTCTTTATTCTGCACTGGATCTCAGCAACGCCGCCGGATGGGCAAAGTATGCACTTCTTTTAATCTTTAATACTGCACTATTTATCTACATTAATGTTGGTATACCGTATTGCCCCGTTTAAGCGCTGGGTCTTTCAATAAGCACCTAGCTGTAACATTAATGAGCGTTTGGGTATTGGCAAAGCTTTATGTACTCAACACGAATCTCAAATAAGCGCAGGTCTCAAGTGACCACTGATGGGGGGGGGGGGGAGGATTACAACCTACTTGAAACCATGTACGTGTTGTAAGCGGTCAAAAATATAAATGATGATAATAAGCGCCTGGGTACAGGCCATTACAATATAGATAATGATAGCGCTAGATATGTCTACCTATATGAAGAAATAAACCATTATTATATGATAATATATTAGAGCTACTAGGTAATAGACGATTTAAGATATTCCAACATCACTAAATATGACATTTGTCCTCTATATAATATATTAACGAAGGATCTGCGATGATATATATATCATATGAGGAGATGGATCACAGCATGAACTTGACTGCATAATATACCTGAGTCTGTCTCTAATCATGTCAGTAATTGTGCCATGCTCCTACCCTCTCACTTTCTCTTTCCACAACCCTCAAAACAGCGCCGATGTAGCAAAGTATGATTTCATCAACATTTGTATTCTGTATCGTGCACCTCTATACTAGACCTGAGTCATGTTTCACCAACCACAGATAGTAGTTAAAGGCTTGTGGCAAACACACTTTGTGGGTTCTCTCTGACCAAGCGGACTTTAAAATACATGTAGTAGTTCTCCTATATTAGCAAGTCCATGGGTCACATTTCTCCTTCGCCCCATATTAGAGAGGTCTTACAACGAATAAACTGCTCAAGTTAAAAAGAAAACGAAATAACAGCATGTATCCTGGAGTGAAACTAACATAGCTAGAGAAAGTCTACCACAAAGCTGGAAAAGTAAACGCCAAAAAAATAGTATAGGGTAAAGCTATTTCAAAACACCATGTATCTTTGCCATGTCATTTATAGGCTTAGATATTTTCTCTTTCAAAGCTGCATGTCTCAGTATATGCCACGCCGAAAAGATGCTCTGTGCTGGTGTGCGTAGAGCATCCCTTCCACGTGGAGGCTTACCTTCTTGAAAAACTTTTCTTTCTTTAGTACCATCTGGTATGTACAGTGGTATCACTGATGACACTCAAAAAATATCAATGAACAGTGATATTTATCTCAGTGATTCCCATACATCCACGTTACCCTGAGTGCTCCTGGTCTTTTTGCATGCCCCATGCACTCTCTGTTTTCATCAACGCACTCTTCTGAGGTTTAACGCTGTCATATTTGTAAACAGTTTCAATTAAGTATGTGCAGAGGTGAGAATCATATGTCTTTTGCCCACATAAACTTCCATGTAAAAGGAAAGGGAAAACAAAACTACATTAATATATGTATGTGAGGACCTGACCCAAGAACTTACAGACTACTATATATGTCGCAGTACAAGCACAGTTGACGTGTCTATAGATGTCATGTGAATGTAATGTAATGCTCTACCACCCGCATTAGATCTTTCTTTTGTACAATTTATCCGGGTAGGGGTCAATACAATCATACTGGGAAATTGGTGTTTAGCATACATCTAGATCTGAGATAACGTTGACCTTAATACAAGCATGAAGATACTAAACTAGATAAATACAAGTAGTATGAACAAGGGCTTATTACAGTTACGCCATAATTGACATCTTCCTCAGTGAAGAGATATACCTGGTGACTATCTTATCGATCCTAGTGAGGAAGGTATTGAGAAACATCCACATCGAGATGATAAATATTGTTCTTTTGAAAAAAAAAAAAAACTGTAGAAGATAAGTGGAAAAAAACAAAGTCCAGCGTTATGAATAGAGTTAAGAATACTTTGAGTACACTGAATCGAGTAGGAATACCGGTAATTATCATATATCATAATAAAGATATTAAGACTCGCCTTTGATATTGATATTTTACTAAATGTAAATGAACCCTGTATTTAGTAACTAAATATCCTGTGTGCCCCTCAGGTTGATCGTGGCGGGTCGGCTGATCCGTATCATCCTGCTGCTGCGTATCATCACAGAGAAGCGGCACCTGGAGAAGTCGTCGCGCCTCATGGTGTCTCAGAACAAACGCCGCTACCAGCAGGACGGCTTCGACCTGGACCTTTGTTATATCACAGGTAAGCCTACAGTCAGAACAAGACGTACGTCAGGTGCAAGCTGGGGAAGAGGGGAGGGGGTGAGATACAGAGCCGGGGTATATACCGCTGTATAGCAAGGATCGTAAATTCTCGCGTCTATGCCAAGCTAATCCTCCCGTAAGCCGCACCTCCAACTGTGAGAAATCATATAAGCCGAACCTGAGGGCTGAAAATTGCTAATTCAGTACTGTAGTATATCTATAAAATCTCTCTTACATATATTAGCTGTCGGCGAAGTTGGCTTTTAAAATGTTTAAAACTATTCTCTCTGCACCCTATATAAAATACATTAACTTCTTTCTATTTTCAAGAACGCGTCATTGCCATGTCCTTCCCATCAAAGGGTCTGATGGCGTTATACAGAAATCCCATCCAGGTGAGGTATTTAAACAAATACTAACCCATCGGTAACCTCGTGTATTCTCTGACATCTTTATTTCAATTGAATATGTCATGGCATATTGAAAATTCTTCGCGTCAATATTTGTCTAACAATCCTGCCTTTCATCTATTGTAGGAAGTTGCTCGATTTTTGGACAGCAAACACAAAGACCATTACAAAGTGTTTAATTTATGCAGTAAGTAAACTTTGGCCTTGAGCTACTGGTGCTAAGGGTCCTATATGTTTCAGTAGTGACGTCTAGAAATTGTAATAATGTTACATCCTCGATTTAATATCCATGTATAAAGACGGCATATCATTCTGAGTATGGGTCAGCTTTGTCAAATGTCAAACCAGTCTAGCACATGTGTTGGTCTGGAAGATCATTAGCGAGGAGGTCCCAGACTCTACCACACTACGAAGTTCCACTTCGCTTCATCCCTACCATCTGGGTCGACGTAGCTTATAGTTATGCACCTTGCTGATTTTTCAATTTACGATAGCTTTCAAATTATACCACCCATGCTACCCATTTTTGCCTTAGAAATTACCCCTTCATCACATACATACAGCACAAAATTGTCATGTCCCTATGAAAAGAATTAAAAGAGTCATTCCAATTTCTGTGATTTTGGTAAAAGAAATGCCAAAATCGATGTTGAGGCAAGGTGAATAACATTGAATCAGTCTTCATCTACCCATTTACACTAATAAAATCACTAAATCAAGTATGCCATCAACGTCTATACAGTATGCTGTTCCCATTTTCCTTCAATTTATTCTCAATTATCGCCTATATTGTGGAAATAAATGGGGGAAAAGAATCAGGGTTTTGGCCTTTCTTTCAGCAATCGAAGACGACATTTGCCGTCATCTTCATGCCACAGTTTTGGTAAATTTCACATTTCTCGGACACTGTCAGTTTTATAAAATATGATGTATAATGTATAAGACGTTAACATAACTATTTTTGATTGTCAGATTATATTGATAGCCATTGCGTTTGATACAGTATCACTACAATAGTTATAAACATGTTTTAGCATTCTTTCATTTATACAAGTGTAACAAGTGTCCGGGATAATGGGAGATTGACCAGGGAGTTGTTGACCCGGTTTTGGTGCGCCATGAAAAAGATCGGATGTGTGACGTCACTACGTAGACTTGGTTGCTACGTGACGAGATATGTGGCTAACAACAGGCCGACCTGGACTCGTGGGAACCATGCACTACACTTTCCCAAGGTCCTTTAGGCAGAGTTTCGTCTGTAATAGAGGGTGCCAAAAAAAATCGGGAGGCCTAATGTGTGTAGTCGAGGGGGGGCGGGGTGTTGCATGGTCTGAGACAGGAAAAAATAGGCCTAATAGGCCTACTAATAGCATTTTCCTGAGAGCCCCCATGACGTGCATGTTGTAGGCCTACAGTAAGTATGGTATGGGGTATGGGTAGGCCTATATGGGGGCCATGCACAATTTCTCGAGAAGTCCCTCCACATAGAGCCTATACCTTGAAGCATTCAATTAAAATATAAAAAAATCGTCCCCACCACCTTGGTGCCGAGGCTTACAGGTAGGCCTAGATCTATCCCTACTCTAGGTTAGTATGCACATCAATGTAATAGGCCCACGCAGTTTCTATATTTTTAGATAATCGAGTAGGCCTAATTTCAAATAAATAAATTTGAAAAATTATTAAACTAATCACTATGAACGTTTCCTTTCGTCACCCTAATAAGACCTCCGAGCATTTTTTGTCCTCAATGGCAAACTTTTCTGATACATTCCAAGAAATCACTTTGCTACCTTGTTTCTGTTGGTGATTACTCAAATAATGTAGAGGAAACCAAGATAACACTTGCTCTAACCATACTATAAAAGAGCATCTTCCTTGGCAGGTGAGCGCATGTACGACGAGTCGTTGTTCCATTACCAAGTGGAGCGCATTCGTATTGATGACCACAACGTCCCGAAACTACAGTAAGTGACCACTTAAGTTATAATGTCTTTCGCAATTGTTAAAAATGATTACGCACAATCTTTATGAATCACCTGAAATATTATCGAGAAAAATTATCAGTGCATGGTTAATTCAGTGCATGGTTAATTCTCCTTTTAGGTATATCATCTTGAATTTAACAGGATTGAACACAATTAAATCATTGTAATAGAAAAGAAATTGACATTACACAAAAAAGGTCCATCATAGTACTCATTCTTGATGCAACTTAGAACCTTAGTAACACCATTAATAATAATGTATCTCTCCACCCATACAGTGAGATGCTGGAGTTTGCTAAGACCGCCCACCAGTGGATGGACGCAGACCCGCAGAATATCATCGCTATCCACTGTAAAGGCGGCAAGGGTCGCACGGGGACCGTCATCTGTACCTGGCTCATTGAGAGTGGGGAGTTCAGTAAGGCACAGGTAAGCACTGTAAGGGGGTAAGGGGCACACTGTCATCTGTACCTGGCTCATAGAGAGTGGGGAGTTCAGTAAGGCACAGGTAGGCACTGTAATGGGGTAAGGGGCACACTGTCATCTGTACCTGGCTCATAGAGAGTAGAGAGTTCAGTAAGGCACAGGTAGGCACTGTAAGGGGGTAAGGGGCGCACTGTCATCTGTACCTGACTCATAGAGAGTAGAGAGTTCAGTAAGGCACAGGTAGGCACTGTAAGGGGGTAAGGGGCACACTGTCATCTGTACCTGGCTCATAGAGAGTGGGGAGTTCAGTAAGGCACAGGTAGGCACTGTAAGGGGGTAAGGGGCACACTGTCATCTGTACCTGACTCATAGAGAGTAGAGAGTTCAGTAAGGCACAGGTAGGCACTGTAAGGGGGTAAGGGGCACACTGTCATCTGTACCTGGCTCATTGAGAGTGAGGAGTTCAGTAAGGCACAGGTAGGCACTGTAAGGGGGTAAGGGGCACACTGTCATCTGTACCTGGCTCATTGAGAGTGAGGAGTTCAGTAAGGCACAGGTAGGCACTGTAAGGGGGTAAGGGGCACACTGTCATCTGTACCTGGCTCATAGAGAGTGGGGAGTTCAGTAAGGCACAGGTAGGCACTGTAAGGGGGTAAGGGGCACACTGTCATCTGTACCTGGCTCATAGAGAGTGGGGAGTTCAGTAAGGCACAGGTAGGCACTGTAAGGGGGTAAGGGGCACACTGTCATCTGTACCTGACTCATAGAAAGTAGAGAGTTCAGTAAGGCACAGGTAGGCACTGTAAGGGGGTAAGGGGCACACTGTCATCTGTACCTGGCTCATAGAGAGTAGAGAGTTCAGTAAGGCACAGGTAGGCACTGTAAGGGGGTAAGGGGCACACTGTCATCTGTACCTGACTCATAGAGAGTAGAGAGTTCAGTAAGGCACAGGTAGGCACTGTAAGGGGGTAAGGGGCACACTGTCATCTGTACCTGACTCATAGAGAGTAGAGAGTTCAGTAAGGCACAGGTAGACACTGTAAGGGGGTAAGGGGCACACTGTCATCTGTACCTGGCTCATAGAGAGTGGGGAGTTCAGTAAGGCACAGGTAAGCACTGTAAGGGGGTAAGGGGCACACTGTCATCTGTACCTGACTCATAGAGAGTAGAGAGTTCAGTAAGGCACAGGTAGGCACTGTAAGGGGGTAAGGGGCACACTGTCATCTGTACCTGACTCATAGAGAGTAGAGAGTTCAGTAAGGCACAGGTAGGCACTGTAAGGGGGTAAGGGCACACTGTCATCTGTACCTGACTCATAGAGAGTAGAGAGTTCAGTAAGGCACAGGTAGGCACTGTAAGGGGGTAAGGGGCACACTGTCATCTGTACCTGACTCATAGAGAGTGGGGAGTTCAGTAAGGCACAGGTAGGCACTGTAAGGGGGTAAGGGGCACACTGTCATCTGTACCTGACTCATAGAGAGTGGGGAGTTCAGTAAGGCACAGGTAGACACTGTAACGGGGTAAGGGGCACACTGTCATCTGTACCTGACTCAGAGAGAGTAGAGAGTTCAGTAAGGCACAGGTAGGCACTGTAAGGGGGTAAGGGGCACACTGTCATCTGTACCTGACTCAGAGAGAGTAGAGAGTTCAGTAAGGCACAGGTAGACACTGTAAGGGGGTAAGGGGCACACTGTCATCTGTACCTGACTCATAGAGAGTAGAGAGTTCAGTAAGGCACAGGTAGGCACTGTAAGGGGGTAAGGGGCACACTGTCATCTGTACCTGACTTATAGAGAGTTCAGTAAGGCACAGGTAGGCACTGTAAGGGGGTAAGGGGCACACTGTCATTTGTACCTGACTTATAGAGAGTTCAGTAAGGCACAGGTAGGCACTGTAAGGGGGTAAGGGGCACACTGTCATCTGTACCTGACTTATAGAGAGTTCAGTAAGGCACAGGTAGGCACTGTAAGGGGGTAAGGGGCACACTGTCATCTGTACCTGACTTATAGAGAGTTCAGTAAGGCACAGGTAGGCACTGTAAGGGGGTAAGGGGCACACTGTCATCTGTACCTGACTCATAGAGAGTTCAGTAAGGCACAGGTAGGCACTGTAAGGGGGTAAGGGGCACACTGTCATCTGTACCTGACTTATAGAGAGTTCAGTAAGGCACAGGTAGGCACTGTAAGGGGGTAAGGGGCACACTGTCATCTGTACCTGACTCATAGAGAGTTCAGTAAGGCACAGGTAGGCACTGTAAGGGGGTAAGGGGCACACTGTCATCTGTACCTGACTTATAGAGAGTTCAGTAAGGCACAGGTAGGCACTGTAAGGGCTAAGGGGCACACTGTCATCTGTACCTGACTCATAGAGAGTTCAGTAAGGCACAGGTAGGCACTGTAAGGGGGTAAGGGGCACACTGTGATCTGTACCTGACTTATAGAGAGTTCAGTAAGGCACAGGTAGGCACTGTAAGGGGGTAAGGGGCACACTGTCATCTGTACCTGACTCATAGAGAGTTCAGTAAGGCACAGGTAGGCACTGTAAGGGGGTAAGGGGCACACTGTCATCTGTACCTGACTCATAGAGAGTTCAGTAAGGCACAGGTAGGCACTGTAAGGGGGTAAGGGGCACACTGTCATCTGTACCTGGCTCATAGAGAGTAGAGAGTTCAGTAAGGCACAGGTAGACACTGTAAGGGGGTAAGGGGCATACTGTCATCTGTACCTGACTCATAGAGAGTGGAGAGTTCAGTAAGGCACAGGTAGACACTGTAAGGGGGTAAGGGGCATACTGTCATCTGTACCTGACTCAGAGAGAGTAGAGAGTTCAGTAAGGCACAGGTAGACACTGTAAGGGGGTAAGGGGCACACTGTCACCTGGACCCTCACTCATAGAGAGTGGAGAGTTCAGTAAGGCACAGGTAGGCACTGTAAGGGGGTAAGGAGCACACTGTCATCTGTACCTGACTCATAGAGAGTTCAGTAAGGCACAGGTAGGCACTGTAAGGGGGTAAGGGGCACACTGTCATCTGTACCTGACTCATAGAGAGTGGAGAGTTCAGTAAGGCACAGGTAGACACTGTAAGGGGGTAAGGGGCATACTGTCATCTGTACCTGACTCAGAGAGAGTAGAGAGTTCAGTAAGGCACAGGTAGACACTGTAAGGGGGTAAGGGGCACACTGTCACCTGGACCCTCACTCATAGAGAGTGGAGAGTTCAGTAAGGCACAGGTAGGCACTGTAAGGGGGTAAGGAGCACACTGTCATCTGTACCTGACTCATAGAGAGTTCAGTAAGGCACAGGTAGGCACTGTAAGGGGGTAAGGGGCACACTGTCATCTGTACCTGACTCATAGAGAGTAGAGAGTTCAGTAAGGCACAGGTAGACACTGTAAGGGGGTAAGGGGCACACTGTCATCTGTACCTCACTCATAGAGAGTAGAGAGTTCAGTAAGGCACAGGTAGACACTGTAAGGGGGTAAGGGGCACACTGTCATCTGTACCTCACTCATAGAGAGTAGAGAGTTCAGTAAGGCACAGGTAGACACTGTAAGGGGGTAAGGGGCACACTGTCATCTGTACCTGACTCATAGAGAGTTCAGTAAGGCACAGGTAGGCACTGTAAGGGGGTTAAGGGGCACACTGTCATCTGTACCTGACTCATAGAGAGTTCTGTAAGGCACAGGTAGGCACTGTAAGGGGGTAAGGGGCACACTGTCATCTGTACCTGACTCATAGAGAGTTCAGTAAGGCACAGGTAGGCACTGTAAGGGGGTTAAGGGGCACACTGTCATCTGTACCTGACTCATAGAGAGTTCAGTAAGGCACAGGTAGACACTGTAAGGGGGTAAGGGGCACACTGTCATCTGTACCTGACTCATAGAGAGTTCAGTAAGGCACAGGTAGGCACTGTAAGGGGGTAAGGGGCACACTGTCATCTGTACCTGACTCATAGAGAGTTCAGTAAGGCACAGGTAGGCACTGTAAGGGGGTTAAGGGGCACACTGTCATCTGTACCTGACTCATAGAGAGTTCAGTAAGGCACAGGTAACAGATGGTACGATATATAAATGTAGCACTGGCAAGTTACTCGCCAAGGCATCACGATGACAAAAGGGCATTGTCAATTGAAGTACCTTGCTGCCCTTAACATGTTAAAATCTCTGATGGAGAAAAGCTGTGTGACGAATTAAAAAATGAAATTCTAGATTAACAATTGATAGTTCTCCCGTGTTATTCTATTTATAAACTACAGGGCAGTTTAGAGTTTTGAAAATTAAAAAATATAATTTCCAAAGTCTACCTGGACCCATGGGTGTAGAGTTTAACGTTGGGAAAAATTTTCAGAAATTCTAGATTAACATTAGATAAGAATGTTCTGCGTCCTTTCAGAGCAAAATGGGACCACTTAAACCGAAAAGGGAAAGAAAGTTACATTGGGGTATGCATCGGAATTCAAAATGCAACTTGATTAAAATTAAAACCTTACTATTAGATGCATACGTTATATTGTTACAAGGTAAAATGTGTTATTGATAATACACATGATAGACTTTGAATAATGTGCCTTTATCATGCGTGTTCCAGGACAGCTTAGAATACTTTGGTGACCGACGGACAGATCTGAGCGTTGGGTCATCCTTCCAAGGGGTGGAGACGCCCAGCCAGGTTAGTATTTTCCCTCACCAAAAATATAAATGATACATTTGAGAATTTGATTTACATTCACATTCTTCATAGTTGATTTACTCATTTCATATTAATCATAGTGTAATTTATCCAGTGCTAGCCTACTCAATTTTCCAGTCAGAATATGACACGCTTCAAATGCTATTGCAGAGTCGTTACGTTGGCTACTTTGAGAAAATCAAAAATGAGCTCGGCAAGCAGCTTCCACCACCCAAGACGTTGAAGCTGACAGGGGTCACCATCTATGGGCTACCCGGTAAGTGTCCATCACAGTCTTAGAACTGGCCACAGATCTGATTATGTTAGATAAGTAGTAGATACCCTACGAGTAACTGAGTGCATGTCAAAATAACTATGGCAAACTGACTGGAGGCGTCATAGCTCATAACTCAGTTACGAGGGGGGTATCTGATTTAACCTTTGGTTAAGTGAAAATAACCAAGGTGTTAAGTCCTTTGTCTTAGCCGTCCACCGTGGGTTAATGTGCATATACTTGTAGTAGATTGGCATTCCGTAACGAAATGAGTACTACACTAGTTCCAGTTCAACCCACAGGGTGGCAGCAGTGAGATCAAATCAGCTCCATCTGCCAATGGGCTAAACAGGGGGAATGTATGCATCAGCATGGGGAAATGGTTGTTATCTAGTATAAACCAGATAGGTCCACGTTCAAGTGTAGTTGTGCAATTGCATCAGTTTATATAAAATGCATCATTCTGAATTATTAATTTGCTCTTCATCTTATATGCAATTTGACATGATGTATTTTATGTATGAGTTTTGTGTGAATTCCCAGCGATGGAGACGAGTAACGGTAACGACTTGAACATGCGGATAATGTTACCGGACAAGGTCTGGGAATACAACCTGGGCGACCAGACCAACTGTAAGGTAACTAACTGTACATTTTATGCCGGACATTGGATTAGTTAACCCTTTAAGGACACAGAGATGCCACTTTTCCTACTTTTGCAGGAATTCCTACATTTTGGCAGGAATTTCTGTATTGAATTATGTTATTTTCCTCTAGAAAAATTATCAAAATTGTAAGATTTCCTACTTTTTGTCGATGACCAAGTGGTATCTCTGAGGAAAACCCAGTGCTTTAAAGAACACTGCCCTTTTGTAGGGATGAAACATGAATGCTGTACCGCCAAGCAATTTGACAGTGCTCCATTCTTGTTTTATGCGAATTGATACCCTCCCAAAGGGTCAACATGATACAGATACACCAATGAGGCACTGAGAACTTTTTCACCATGCAGGACATTCGGGTCTGCAGAAATATCTTTTTGCAGGCCTGGCTTCACTTTTGCAGGCCTGAATATCAGCGTGCCATCTTTCTATTTAAGAATTAAGTATAAGGCAGGTGTTTGTACAGATAGGGATACATGAATAGAGTTCCTCTGTTTGCTGCAATAATATTCATCATTTTAATATGTATTAAAATTACTGAATAACATAACAGAAAAAAATGAGGCTTTCTGTTTTACACTGTAGAAACATTAATAATGGTCCGATTAACAAGCCGTAAAAAATTACATGTAGGCAAGGATCCCTAGATTACAGCCAGCCAGGCAGTAACAGCATTTCTGCCAAACCGGCAGGCCTTCTGCCGGCTATAGCCGGTGTCCGGCAGGATTTCGTATAGACTGCCTAAGGCGTCATGTTGTCCCAAGACCGGTAAATACATGCATAATTGAAAGGAATTATTAGCTGGATTTAGTTAATCAGTGTAATGCTTATCCTAGTTAAAAGTCAAGAGAACACAATTTTGATATGTTTTAGTTTTTTCGCGGTGTACTGTTTTGTGTGGGTGTGGTTATCTCTATGTGATAAGATACTGCGTTGACCTCATCATTGTCCTTGTGTAAACTTGTCATTCTAACCATGGTAAACCTGGGATTCATGAAACACCACTGTTGACACATTCTTTACGGGCCGTATACTGCTTTAATGTGTCATGTCCTTAGTGGTCATAGTGCACGGATGCCGCCCTGGCGGGTAACTCGCAAGAACTACATTCATGCATCATGCCGAACCTTTAGGAGTGTATCAACCCTGTAGGGTCGCCAGGGCTGCATCATGCATCAGTTATTATGACAAAGAGTATACTGTATTAATACACTATGTGGCACTTAAAGGGCCTATAGTAATGTTCTCTACTGTACTTGTAGACAAAATACCAATCTGGGACACGGACACTAAGTATCGATGTAACGGACGAGCCGGTCCTCATCAACGACGTCAAAATGATGTTTTATGCACCAGTAAGTTTATACTCACAACCCCCTTTCAACCCTACTTAACTGTAATATAAGCCATGACCATAATATAAGAGTTCAGCACTTTTGACTGTGAAATGGATTTTAATTCCATGTCATTGTCAAACACAAACTTTTAATGCGTGGAGAAGTGGATTCCCCTTATCCAAATATGAAAACCGGTTGGTCCGATTTATTCTCAACATAAGTACCAATTATAGTAGACATTCCCTTCTCAAGTAGAATGATTACCTACTTGATAATGACACTTTGTCTACTTGTGGATATAAAGCCTTATCTGATGCTTTGTTTGAGGAGGCTCTGTAGAACAGTACTGTAAATATATATTTTCGCTGGTATAAATTTTCGCGAATTTGCTAATAAGTACTGTTTCGCTGGTATTTAAATTCTCGGATTTTGAATGATGGTTTTTACAGAGCTATATTGGATAAATTTTCACTCTGTTCATATTTTCGCGGATTTTAAAATCCGCGAAAATATGTACAGCGCAAAATGTAATGTGTTTACAGTATGCACAATAGATACTGTGTGTATCAATGTAGTACAACCTTATCACAGATAACAGCTATCGTATCAGCACTACTAATAAAATAAATAGATATCAAGTATGAACTGTAGTATCATTATGGGTCCTATCAGTTCGCATACTCCATTTTGTTGTTGTTACAGGCATGGGATTTTTTCCGGTTTTATCCAGTTTTCGCTTTTTTTGAAGCCCAAAGTTTCACCCCTGTGATTTGTACAGAGTCAATGAGAATATATTGTACCATTGTTCGAGGGGATCTTAGTCTCTAGAGGGGCGCCATCCCATGCAAATTATCTGAAATGTCCCCCAGGGACTTGGATATTTCTTCAAAACCCAGTCCCATGCCTGTGTTGTACTACGTTCCTCAATTCAGATTTACATGATTATATAAAAGCCCGACAATTATATTTCAAATCGTAATAAAATCAAATAAGCTCTTGGAATTCAAAAGTAATCCTATGCTTCAATTCAGCATACACTGTCCAGAGCTATCTAGAAATGTAATCATGATACATTTTAATATCGTTTTCCAGAAACTGCCTAAAGGATACGACAAATGCTCGTTTTTCTTCTGGTTCTACACCTCCTTTATTGAGGCTAACAGGTAAGCAGGCGTTGTTAAATCTTTATTTTAATATTCTTACCAACCCTACAATGTGGAGACCCCTGAGCCGAAACAGGCCACCACGGTACATGTATTTGCGGGGAATAGTACGCCCACCGCAAGCACTAGGGGTTGGGTATTCCAGCCATAAATCGAGTCTATAAAGTCATAGATTTGATACAGTTGCTAGTCTAGTACAGTACTCCAAACACCCATGTATAACCCACACATGGACTTTGGGAGAACCCTACATGGTTCTGATTCTTGTGGGAGGTTTTATGGTAGTTGATGAACTCATGTGCACTTGGTTTGCCTCGGTGTCAAAAAATAGTTTAGTCGAGTCTAGTCTAACCGTCACTCTAACGATATCTTAAGTGCCTTTACCGACGCTTTTAAAGATAACTCAAATAACAGGGAAAATCAATTGTACTAATACAGTAAAAGGGAGTTATAACTCACATGATACCATGTCTTGAACTGGGACTAAATCATTTCTTTCAGTTTGAAACTGAAGCGGGAAGAGCTGGATAACCCGCACAAGTCTGCACGCTGGCACGTGTACCAACAGGACTTCTCTGTGGAGCTGCACTTCAGTGACGTGTAGAGAATAGGGCCGCCCTGTGTGATATGGATGATATTATATACAATGTAGTACAACGCCTCAAGTAGCATTAGCAAGGATGACCACAGAAAGTCTCCCTTCAGACATTCCATGTCAGGTATTCCGCCAAGTGATTTGATACAAGGACCTGAGGTATGAACAAAGTAATACCCAGATATGAATGTTATAAGTATGGAGGCAGTGTTAAGTGTTATACAGGATATAAAATAGAATTGACGTGCTTGATATAATAGCATTGTTACTGTGCCTTGTTAAATTCAGGAAGTTTGAGTTGACATGTTGCTTGTTGAGCTGATTGTAATGATGACAGAGCCACCCTGGTGATGAGAATAGATAAAGATTTGATAAAACGAAGATAGTGTAATATATCGGCTTGATTTTCTGCATGATTGCAGTTCTCTAATTGATATTGCACATTGATAAATACTCACACAGTATGTTAGGAAATGCCTTAATGTTTAAATTTGAAGTACTTTTTTCACCATTTACTGAACATCTTGTAATTTAGCTACGTCAAATGCAAAGGATTTCTGTTTTTTTCCATATATGGCAAACATGTGGTATGTCTCATATGGCTGTTTGCTCAAAACTTTCACTAGTAAGACAGTAAAAACTTTATATTCATGATATTGATATGGTATATTAGTCATTTATTGAGGGAAATTGGAGGGAAAGGCCCTGGCTGTTAACTTAAGGAACTCGTTTTCAAGTGTGGATTTGTTTGTCAGATTTGAATGCTTTGGTCACTAATGGCGAACATATTTGTTACCAGAGATAACGTGCTCATATATGGTATTATTGTGTATCTCTCTGTTTCACTCTGTAACACCATCCACGTTGTGTATTATATTTAACAAAAAGAAGAAAAATACATCTCATAATAAGTGCAATGTTTTGTATAATATAAAGGTCCTATCTTTGTCCCATGGGGAATTACATATGTTCTGTTCTACATGTGTAGTGTTGTAAGTATGCTGTACCTTTTTACTTTGGTTTGTCATTATGGAGCACAGTTTTATATTCACTACGTTAGTAGGTGTATCAGCATAGGGTAGTATAACTACCATGCTGTTACAACTATCAACTGAATTTTGCTCTTGGTCCCCTAGGCAAGTTGACTCGATACCGTCGTACCATATTATTCACCATAACAGTGAATACAGTATTTGGTTAGAGAATTGGGTCCTAGTTTAATCGGGATAGTAAGTGGATCTCCTGATTGAACTCAGGATCGATAGTCCGATTACTGCTACAATACGTAATTGTGCCATATAAATCGCCTCAGTGGACCTCAGGCATTAGGCTGTAACCATATATAAACCAGAGATGTGTTTCTAAAGGGCATGTATACATAAGGGTACCAGGGTCCACACACCACTTCTGTTCACACCTAGAGTACTGAGACTACATTGTTAGCTGCAATACTCAGCCGGTGTGGAACAAATACTGTGCAATATTTTGTGGCTCATTTGAATATCTTCATTCGCACTAAATATTTCCTATTTTACGTCACTTCTTTTGAAGCTATGTGGATCTGTGCTTTGCAGATGATTAGTACCCACCAATAACTTTTATTGTAACAACACGCGTGATTTACATGAGCATTATCTGATTGACATGACTGATATGATTAAAGACTTAAGAGACTAACTACAAATCAATATGGAGAAATCATCAACAGATTTATTAGTAACATTGTACATTTGTAGATTATCCCGAGGCTATTGGGATATTTACTGTTACAATTCAATGATATATGTATATGATAATAAAACGTTTATAATAATATATTGTTTTTGTTCTCTTGACTAAATGAGTAAATCTCGACCCACACATGTTTTGAGATTCTGTATCTTAAATTGGGTATATCCGATTTTTAACCAAATTTTAAATACTGCATAAATATGTTCTAAATACTGTAAAAATGCACTATTTATGGGTTGGAACACATTAAAATGGTATTCATGGGCAGAAAGAGCTCTGGAAATGTGTCTCTAGGGGTCAAATCCTGGGATTTTCTAGTGTATTTTCAATGGGGGGAATAAAATCGTGCACGATTTTAATCTAAAATGACCATATATTGAGCAATAAAATGAAATATGAGCAAAATCAAAGGGAATTAGGGGAATGGAACAGATATGAAGTCAAATATATTATTTGTGAACATTTTGATTCATTTTTAGGGAAATCTTTTTTTTTGCCCCACACATCGGATGTACTAACTTTAATCAATTTAATAACAAACTTTAATCAGTCATCCACTGACTAGTACATGAATACTTCCACCAAATCTTCATCTGCTTATCAACTATCAATACTGTACATACCCGACATGATTTTCTCTGAGTGGGTCATTATCTCATAGTATTTGTAGCAATAAACTAGGATGATGCATTTCAAATCATCGCACAATACTGTATTCTGCATAATTAGCACCTTGGACGATTATGAAATTTAGTTTAATGTTTGATTTATGGTACTCTACCTAACTTCATTAGGGCCGAGTCATTTATTGCCAACTGGGTGGGCTTGGTGGATATAGGGGCGGGGGTCATCCTTTTAAAAAAAACAGGCCCTCGGTATACATATTGTGCAAAGGGTTATGAGCATAGTTCTCACTCTTTCGTAATTAGTGACCAATTGATAAGGTATTCACCGAAAATATTGATAGAAAATATCCAGAGCCAATAGGTCCACATAAATGCAATCATACACTGTCCGAAAATGGTCATGGTTAAATTGAGACCTAATAAATGTAAATTGTGAAGATAATGATCTATGTAAATATATTAACCTGATACAAATGATTAAAACCACAAATAATCACTACAGACATCACAAAGAGAATTATCCAATTCTCTTTGTGATGTCTTTGTGAAATTGCACACACTACTTGGACCTTTCTTACATTCGCTTGAACATTACGTTGTTGGGGTGGTTATGTTGGTGAGTACTTTCTTTGTGGTTTCGTAGGCCAAGAACAGCATGCCTGTAGCAGGGAAGGTACGGAGGAGGGTCGGTCCAAGGCCTTTATATAAGGCTCTTATTCCTGTAATAGAATTTGGAAGTTAAAAATATATAGGAAAAAACTATTCTTTTTCATTTAACATTTTTCATTTGAAATGGAGAAATGTAAACTACATTGGCACCTCGTTATAAGGGCCATGGATGCAATGAGCACCCTGCCATATTGAGTGCACTTTCATGGTCCCTATTTTATGTTACAAGTATATCATGCATTGGGAGAGATTAGAGACTATCTCTTCTTTTTCAGTGATTTACATTATAGGAAAGTTAAGATATGCACAAAGATAAGTTAATGGTACTATCCTTTAGGAATGATGCAAGTAAGTTAAAATTGATCAAGATACATCCATTATATGTATAATGTATTACCTTCGTTCCTAGCTATCCAAAGAGTAAGGGGTATGAAACCTGTGGGCCCACTCGTTTTTCCCACTTGGATCCTTGATTTGACAACATCAGTAGGGAATACTGTAATCCATAGACACAGTCCTCCGATACCACCAGACAGAATTGTCCTTAGTGCTCCAATGTCCTCAGGACTCTGACCCTCAGCAGTTAAATAGTTCCGAGATACTTCATAACCTCCGAAGAAAAAGAAGTATCCTGGCATCTCACGGGCCATTGTTGGTATAAGGCCCCGAAAGAAACCACGGAAGCCTTCTTCTCTCATTATCTGCTTTGTTAAAATCCAGGGTCCTCTGAAAATAGATATGTATTATAATAAGATGTCTCTCTTTTTTTCTTTGAAAAAAAGAAGGGACTTGGATGTAGATAGATAACAATTCTATTGATAATATTATCTTACACTAGATAACATAGCACAAGCCATCCCGTTACATTTGCCGTGAAATACACTTTTTTGAATCAGTTTTGAGTAGGTACTCTGCGATTGGTGCTGGAACCATTTTCTGTCGTATCAATGAGTGCATATGGATAAAAATATTGATTGATTTAGACTTGAATGTATCATCTCCGTAAAAGGAGATATTTCACTACCGTAAGAAACTGGGTCTCAGGTGGGCCAGGAAACATGGTCTTGAACATTGTATTGTGCTCTATGAGAGCCAAATAAAGAAATTAAGATATTGAAATAGAAATGCTTACATGTGTGTTGTTGGAGGCAGCTGACCAAAAGAAATCATTTGTTTCATTGCTTGTAATTTACACTTCACTAGCTCTGTTGGACATATCGCAAATGTAGAAAAAAATGCAGCTAGACTTCCAGCGGTTGACTTTCCCAATATACCACATTCTTCACCTTCACCTTTCCCAGCTGCCTGCAGGGTCAGAAATACCAATGTTAATATCAGTGTATAATCTAAAACATGGATTGGGATATTTAATTCTGGGTTTTGAAAATTGAATGATTATTACACCACTCAAAAATTAAATAGGGTATCTCAGTAAACAAAAAACCTTATACAACATTTTATAATGTTATATAACGCTTCTCTAAGGCTCCTTACTAAGGCATAACATTATATAACGTTTTAAAACGTTATTTTGACGTAAAATAACGGTTTTTTTGTTAGCTGGGATTTCATCACCATGCGCTGCAAAACAGGACAATGGCATATCATTAAATACCTATTTCCAATTTAAGACTACATTTCAGTAACCAAGAATTATACTCACTGCCAAGACAGCCTTCTGACACATCCCATAACACATGAAGAGGACAGAGTTCTCGGCTACTTGGGTGGCTACTGACGGGACAGTTCCAGCATATAGTCCACGTACTACACCCTCCTCTCGAAAGGTGCGCATGAAGCACTCTGCACCATTTTTATACAGCGTAGGGAAGGTCTGCATCTTTACTTTAACAGTGTCCAGAGGCTGCCCCACATACACAGATGCTGTCCCACCTACAGAAGCAATTATCAAAATCAAACTCATTCACAAGGTTCCTTGTTGAGGGAATCATTGTGTCCCAATGTCATCCATTTCATCAGGAACTCCATTATCCCAAAAAAACTTTTTTGCACTGGAATTCCTGACAACATTGAGGACCTTCAAAGCAACTTCGGCAAAACACTTGCTATATAATGACAACTATTTTTTTATGAATATAAACTAGTATTTCTTGCAACCGCACCCACTGCACTAGATCTACATATTACTGTATGTAGTGCCCGAACTATATACACCAGTTACATTGTGGGTTTTAAATACATACACATCGCAATATATCAAAACTCAGTGACCAATATACAATTATACCTGCACAGCCTCCTATAAAGTCTATGGCAGCCTCCAATGCAGCAGGCTGGGGTGCTGCTGCCTTTAGGTAAGGGACGTGTTCCTCAGCTGTTGTCATGTTGAGATTTTAGTCTGTAAGATACATAGGCTCTCTTGGTATATATTTATACAATTGATATACCGCCAGCTACATAAACAGCAATATACTCATTATGGAAGATGTATTCTATCTGATTAAATTGTCACATTATAACCAGTAAAGCTGTATTTGGCTTCTCATTTGGTATATATAGGCATATATAAGGTCCATGTAGATCCATTCAGGTTACCTACCAGTGCTTTCCCTAGTAAATCCTGAAGCAGACTGACTGCTGTGGTACCCTGGAGAAGGGGACATTAAAAATACCCTGCCTACACATGTATAAATAGACCTACGCACCTTAAGTTGCTGTGAATGGGGACAGTAGACCTAATCCTTCAACCCCACCTGTATAGTCCGTACTAATACTATGAGGGCGAAGGCATTTAATACTAGCTGGATGCAGGGGCTGGGGTGCATTTTGCATATTTAGTAAACCCCCCCCTGGCTAGTAACTAGACTCTAACCCACAACAAATAACCGCTCCTTGCACTCATCATGCACACTGACATAATTCTATATCTATATGTTATTATTTTTCTGGTTATCCTTTTGCTCTCTATTATAATTTTCCTTATTATTGAGAGGGCAGGGGTAAGATCGGGTAGGGTAAATGTATGTTCACCCTGACCACCACAAATGGAGTGCAGTTGTAACGCTTGGGTGGTTTGGGGGCATGCTGGATGTCTAGACATACATCAATGATAGAGATTCTCCACTGAAGAGCTTATGGAGATCCTTTAAGTTACATGGTGCGTTATAGCTACCCAGGGACTTTGTAGAACTATTAAAAGAAAACATTGTTGAACGCACTCTGTTACAATAATCATCTTCTCAATAAAGAAACAACACACATTGATGCACAGGTTTTAATTCATAGGAGTAATATACATATTGGCGGCTGAAAAGGCCTGAAAATCGGCAAACAACCCAATCTGATGGACATGAGAATACCATTAATTGAAAAGAAAGTACTCCAACATCATTACTGACACATTACAGATTAAAGTTTAAAGAAACTTTTATTCTAAAACTGCAAAAGGAAAGAGGTAAAGAATACACTGAAAATAATGAATCTCAAATGTTAGTCAAAAGTTAGTATGTTGTACTAAGATTTGACTAACTTTTGTACAATCATTAGCGAAAATTACGTGCCCAAAGTTCCTATCTTATCTTAGCGTTTTGCTGCTAACGCTTAGCTAAAAGTTAGCGTTGCCTTGGATTGCCTGAAATTATTAGTTATTTATTAGTAATTAGTTAGTAATGGTCTTACAGTGTACATCTATTATCAATCAGTGGCAGCAGCACATGGCCTTGGCTAATATGCGTCAACCACAGCATGAGCTACCTGTGAAATCACTGGTAACTCCATCCATAGAAGCCAGTCTGTCCACATAACAGTTACTGCTCTCTAGATTTGGCCATATAGAGACTTGAGTCTGTCTTTGATATATGCATTTTGCAAAAACACAAAAAAGGTGTTTCATTCAGAAAACCTCATTAGAATAGGTTGATCTGTCTTTAAAAAAACTGCCTATTAGGGAGTGCTCATTTGTTAACAACAGGGGGGGGGGGCGGTGAGATTTCGCGCGGAGCGCGCACATTTTTTTCACCCCCCCCCCTCTAGAGGGGTCGAAATTTTTTACCCCCCCCCCCGGCAGGCCGAAAATCGCGCGCGTTCGCGCCCCTTTGTAGCATAGTAACGCGCGGGCTTTTCCCCTCAAAACAGGTTAAATTTTTTTGCCCCCCCCCCCAAGAGGGGTCTGAATTTTTTACCCCCCCCGGTCAAGGGGTCCAAATTTTTTACCCCCCCCCCCCCCCAATCCACCACCCCCCCCCCTGTTGTTAAAAAATGAGCACTCCCTTAGTAGGTAATACATACAGTTCTAGCAATGTATGATATGTCTATTGGTTTAACCATGTTAAAGCCTTCATGTGGTTCCTACTTATTACAAATCATTAAAGCACTAGGCCTATGTGGCAATTATATTGCTATAGCCACAACAAAAAGCAGAGAATGGTGGGATTCCCCAGACAGTTATACATATGTTATACATATCCACACCATGACCCTGGATTCACCGACCCCATTACCAAGCCTACCATGCAGCAGCTAGGTACAGTGACTGTGTTAGCTGGTGGGACATCCCAATAACCTATACATACAATTTCATCAAGTTTATTCTGTAAAAACATACAAAATCACACACGATTATATTTGTTTCCATTGAAACACAGAAGAGGTTGATACTTACAATGAATGATATACAAGATTGAATTCGCATTTGTATTTTGGTTACAGCATCCCCATTTCAAAATACACAGCGAGCTAAAGAGTCCAAAGATATAACGATCTTTATCAGGGCCATTTATGAGTCATGTATTATCAACGTCATGAAGTTTGCATATATTTTTGATTGTTGTATTTGGAAAATCATTTATGAAATATATAATGTGTGTATATAGTGTATATATATATATATATATATATATATATATATATATATATATATATATATATATATATATATATACATGTATATGTGTGTGTATATGTATGTGTGTGTATATATATATATATATATATATATATATATATATATATATATATATATATATATATATATATATATATATATATATATACACATGTCCAGCACCACAGTGTACTGTACTTTTCTCTTTGTTCAACGCATCACGCTTGCCAAGCAATGGTAAAACATAATGATTTTAACCCGTGTGGGAATTACCCGTGCACTATGAAACTGGGAATCCCCCAGGTTTAGTAATTCTACTGTATAATTAACCGTTTAACGGCTGGATTAACCGTGGTTATACGGAAGTCAATTTCAGTTATTTTTCACATGCATTGTCTGGGTTTTCCAAAACAGAGAGACCGAAGGTTTAAAATTGAGTAAGTTTTCAAAGAGGGAACTATCATAAATCTGGATGAACACAATATTTACAGAGATATAATGTCATTATGTCTGGCATAGTGATCAAGGATTCAGAACGCTTCTTGTAGTGATATCCAAAACAGATTTTCCATCATAGTTTAAATCTTGATTAAAAATTCTTGGATCAATAGAATGAGATGAAATAAAAGTTCTACTAGGCAATACATCAAAGAAAAAATATGAATTTATTCATGCGATTGACATAGAAAATACCGTCTTCTCAAGTTCAAGTTCAAATTTATTTCATTGATAACCATCATGAAATGTTTCTCATGTACAATAATGCCTCGACAGTCCTCGTTGATAAATTAACTCACATGTTTTTTTCTTCGTGGATCCACAAATACAGTATAGTGAGAAGTCAAGATAGTTTGCCATATGAACATGAATTGATGTACAATGTCTATCGAAGTTAGTGTGAATAAACTTAGTTTTATAAATAATACGTGCCTTCTTTGCTTTGCAAAGTTCACCTTATATCAGTAGATCGTGTCATTTATTATAAGAGTCTATACAGAGTAGCCGTCACAGGCTGTTTTAAAGAGTCCATGCTCTTTGTAGGGAAAAGAATATCTAATACCACTCATATTAGATACGATATATTGACATGTATCAGTGGTCAAGAGCTCGTGACTTAATCGGACCCGACCTCCCTTAGAGAATAATACGTATTATGATTGGTAACCATGGCAACCAATAAAAAATATCAATTGTCGGCATTGTTGCAATAGGAACATTAATTTTCCCTAGAAATACCTGGCGAATACTGAATAGACAATCCGATTACATATGGTCTCCACTGGACTAAAGCCTATAATATATTGCAGCGAATTAATACACTATCAGGACTATCATATCTATATCAAACTGTGCTGTTGATCTACATGTAGGTCGTTAGTATAATCTGAGTTCCGAAATCCTCATTTAGCAATTGATTGACTGTTAAGAGGTCCTGAATATAAGCATATATCCAGGCAAATATATACTAAGGGAGTGTTCATTTATTAATTACAGGGGGGGGTGGTGAGATTTCGCGCGGAGGGGCGAAATTTTTTTACGCCCCCCTCTCGAAAGCGCGTGTAATGTTTGGCGCCCCCCTCGCCGAAGGCCCCCCCCCCCTTTGAACTATAGTAACGCGCGGGCTTTTTGGCTAAAAAGGGGCTTAAATTTTTACGCCCCCCCCCCTCAAGAGGGGTCAGAATTTTTTACGCCCCCCCCCCTCAGAAGGGGTCGGAAATTTTTACGCCCCCCCCCCAAACCCACCACCCCCCCCTGTAAATAATAAATGAACACTCCCTAAGACAACCGTGATATTTGATATGATAGATATCCAGGAACGAGGAGGCTAAACCACGCAACCTTAATTATGGATCATACTCATGGCATGAGACGTGGGTCGTTTGGAGACCAATTCAAGCATTGTTCAGCATTATCAATTGCTATTGTTACCCTGTACCTACATTTAGATTCATGGTTATTTATATTTTTGGTTGTTTATTTGTCCCGATCAATACCTTTTCATCAATACAACTGGTATATTTCTTAATGCAACTTACATGAAATACATGAGTATCCTGCGCTACTGAACATTATTCAACCAACTATGTTTTCCTTTTGAATCCCAGCATTAGACGCTACCAAAATTCGGCCATCATCATCATGTCTATTACAGTTACTAATGCTGCAGCTGGGTGGTGTTCATCACTGCACCAGTGGTCACGGAAAAAGATACCAACACTGGGTACCACCGGATAGCTGTTGATGTGTAGAATACTACCCTATTTCTCCACAAATTTGCGGACCTCCACAAATTTGCTTCCATAAATTTGCGGAGGTCCGCAGATATTCACGGACATCCGTATTTGTATGCTTAAATACAAAAAATATATATATATTATGTGTATTTATGGACGTCCGAAAATTTGCAGAGAAACAGCACCCTGGTGGGTGTAAAAAGCTACATGGGTGACACAACTTGGCAGCTGTACATTGAAAATATTAAGTTGAACATAGATTTTAATTAGAGAGAAATAAGCAAAGTAAGCGAATAAAGATTTGGAATGTAAAATTTGCCCCATTGAAATAGAGTAATAGTATTGGTATAAATGAAATAGGTAATCACTGAATCCTGAACCCATTTCAGTTCCAGATGTAGTGGGCAGCACAGACAGGCAAAGCTTCCTATACCTTGTCTGGGAGAAGCGACAAAGGGCCTGGCTAATGGGTTATCTGTGAGAGTCTTATACCTGTGGTCGGTGGCTACATTGTGACCTCGAATGAACCACACTGCCACACCAACTGCCTGGTGGCTGGTTCAGCAGATTGTGGTGCAGTATCAGCTATGTGGCACCAAAATATAGTCCCAGGAAATAGTTCGAGGAAGGGTCTAAATTATCACTAGTGCTACAAGCCTAGTGAGATGACGGTTGATGCTGGTTGGGAGGAGTGTAGGGGACCAGGTCCAATGCTGTGTGCCATCAGTCCACATACCCTGACCACGCAGTAGGATAATCACTGTTTCCCCTGAACCCTCTACCAGTCAAGATGTGGTGGGTGGCAAGAAATGGACAGGCAAAGTTTCATAGCTGAGTTGGCAGACTGCTCTTCATGGAGTTGAAAGGTCCCAGGTTCAAACCCTGGTGAAACAAATAATCCATTTCCACCGACCGTTAAATAATGTCACTATAGTTTCCTTTGCTTGTGCTCAGGTACTGTACCTGAAACAAAGCATCTTCCCAGTGTCTGACACATATGTGATGTAACTAGCACTGCCCCCTGCACTCCCCTTTACTCTGTCAGCCTTCTGTCTGATGGTAGCATCCACCCTGCGCCACTCCTCAGGGTCACATCCTGCTGCCAGTACTACTGTCAGGAAATTCACATATACTGCCAGCTTCACACCACACGCCCAGTCCAAGAACTGCAGCAGCTCCCCCTCCAGCACCTTACCATGGAACAGTCCCAGTCCTCCTGTGGGTTTGTGTCCATGTGTGATGACCTTGGTGCAGGCTGCCAGCAGCCCGCTCCATGCTACCTGCGGGTTGACGTACACCCTCAGGTAACCCATGTCATACTGCTCCAGCAGCTGTCCCAGTGCTAGGGTCCACTCATCTACTGACCATTGAGCAGTCGGTGCCGCACCCCACAAGTCCCTCAAGGTATTGTTAACATGAAGGTGAATGCCTCCACATTGATTCAGTGACCATAGCTTGCTGTAGTGCTCATCTGTTTGCCGTAGTTGACCTAGCTGTTTGTGGGAGTGTAGAATCGGTACCAAGTCTCGTAGGCACCAAATGTTGATGAACAACCTGGTGGTGCACTCCTGCTTTCTCTCACGAGATTGGATAGTTGCAAATCTGCCATTCACAGGTACAATATGATCACCGATATACTCTGCAGGATGTGAGACATATTCTGCCGGAGGATCATGCCTGTTAAAAATCAAAATTCACATAGTAATTAGCCCAGGCGTAATGAGCCAGATATGGGGCGAATCGTGCAAATTGTTGTGAAAGCATAAAATTGGGTATGCTTGAAGGACATGTTCATGGGATTAATTTCAGGGTTGAAGCCAGCAAAAAAATGGATTATTACAGGCAGGGCGGCCATTTTGTTTAAGGAACACAGAATCACACATTTCCTGCAATAATCCCAATTTAAGTTAACCCTTTCGTGCCCAGAACTCCAAAAGTGCGCGCTTTTACACCTATATATGTTTAGGAGAGCACCCTGGATGCCATAGAAATCGGATTGGTATCATTTTAGGACTAAATGAAGCCCAATTACATAGGGTTTCTAACGATACCAGGTATCCTATATTAGCATGTGTGTGTGTGTTGATGGAATGCTAAACTAGAAGATATTATGAGTTTAAAATTGCCTTAAAAGCACTAAAAGTGCGCGCTCTAGCAATAGTAGGGCAGAGGAATTACAGAAATATAGAAAAAATAGTGAAAATATTGATAAAAAATGATAAAAAACATTTTTTAATGTTTTTTACTAGAGATTCCAATTACAATATTGATATCCTTCTATTTCTAATAGATATGCCCTCATTTGGAACCCTGAAAGAACGTTTTCTAAGCCAATAACAGGATATTACCAACTAAATGTGCAAAATCTGGCATTTAGATGGCAATAAACGTATTGCTTGATACCAGTTAAAAGAATGTTTCTGGTTGTCATGACAACCCAAGATAGAATGTTGTTTTAAAAAGTATTGAAAGGGGCACTTCAATAGCTTTCAAAAAATATAATATTAAGCATATGTCAAAGTAATATATTTATTGGTTACCTGATCTACAAAGGATGATGTAAAGAAACTGACTTTCAACAATAGTTCTGGGCACGAAAGGGTTAAGGGGTATTACTGGGTGAAATAGGTCAGTGAGTCATGTCCTGCTTAAAGTTCATGTCCATATGATGAATCTTTGACTTGGAGCCGCTGGGAAAACCCATTATTTGAGCCATGGCAACCATTTTATTTTGATATCAGCAGAACAGAGGATTAAGTTTATGTCCTTTAACCCAACTACAAAATGGTGTACAATTGCCCAAATCAGGTCAGTCAGTCATGTCATGCTCAAAGACCATGTCCATATGATAAATCTCAGAAATGGAGCCAGTCGGAAATCTCAATATTTGAGCCATGGCAGTCATTTTATTCTCCTACTACCAAAACACATTATCTTAATTGACAGCAACTTCTAGGACTATCATTGGGACAAATAGGTTGGTTTGACGTATCATGCTTGAGGTCCATAGCAACAGGATGAATCTTAGGCTTGTTGCGACCCGATAGATTCATTACTACAGTAATAGCAGCCATTTTGTTTCAGCATTCCATAATCACACAGTTTTTGGAATAACCCTAAATTTAGGTGTATTGCTGAGACAAAAAGTTCAGTTAGTCATGTGACGCTTAAAGTCCATGTCCTTATAACAAATTTCTGAATTGGAACCAGTCTGAAAACCCATTGTTTCTCGTCCATGGCAGCCATTTTCTTCTCCCTTCACCAAAAAACACTCCAATATACACATAACCTTAAACTGACCTACGAAAGGATATATAATTATGGCAAATGGGTCAGTCTCACATGTCATGCTTGAAGATGATGTCTATATGACATATCTCAGAAAGTCAGAAAAAGCAGTATTGTAGGAATAGCAGCATTTTGTCCTTTCATTAACAAATGTGATCCAATATGCATGTTACCATCAATTGACTTACAAAATACTGTAAACGTATGTATTTTCGCGCATTAATATTTTCGCGAATTGACTTCAAAGTACACTTTCACGTGTATTTAAATTCCCGGATTTTGAAATATGGTAGTAGTATGACTATCTTGGATAAATATTTGCTCTGTACATATTTACGCGATTTTCATTTCCGCGAAATTCGCGAAAATAAGTACAGCGCGAAATAACATACGTTTACAGTAGTGTATAATTGGAGAAAATAGGTCATGTCATGCCATGCTCTGTCAAGTCAATGTCCATGTGACCAATCTCATGACATATTTGTTGTAATTATATATGTTTTTGGACGTCAATTGAAGGGAAAGTTACTAAAAATTTGCTTTTGTTGATGGCAAGACAAAATAACTAACATGGCTTAAATATAGCTTTTTTCCAAGAGAGTTCATTTCTGAGATTGATCATACGGACATGTGCTTTGAGCATGACATGATTGATTCACCTAGTTGTCACAATTACAATTCACCATTTTGGAGGTGAATTGAAGGTGATATGTAAATTGGCGTTTTATTGGTGGTACCCAGTGTTGGTGTCTTTTTCCGTGACCACTGGCTGCCATGGCTGTAATATTGAGTTTTCCGACTGGCTCCATTTCTGAGATTTGTCATATGGACATGTACTTTGAGCATGACATGACTGATTGCCATATTTGTTGTAATTATATAACTTTTGGACGTCAATTGAAAAGTGACTAAAAATATATTTTTGTTGATGCCAAGACAAAATGGCTGACATGACTGAAATATAGCTTTTTCCAAGTGCCTCCGATTCTGATATTGATCATACGGACATGTACTTTGAGCATGACAAGACAGATTGATATATTTGTCACAATTATATACCATTTTGGAGGTCAGTTGAAGGTGATGCATATATTGAATTGATATTTTCCCTTTACTGTTGTTATATATGCAGGGGTGATGCATATATTGGTGTTTTATTGATGATGGCATGATAAAATGGCTGCCATGCTTGAGATATTGAGTTTTCGGACTGGCTCCATTTCTGAGATTTGTCATATGGACATTGACTTTAAGCTTGACATGACTGACTGACCTATTTCTGGCAGTTATACAACGTTTTTCAGGCCAGTTGAAGGTGATAATTGTATGATTCTCTTTTGTTGATGGCAGATTAAAATGGCTGCCATGGCTCTAATAATTGGTTTACTGGGTGGTTCCAAGTCTGAGTTTTGTTATATATACACATGGACTTTAAGCATAACATGTCCTTTTAAACTATTTCATCAGGTAATGCACATAAATCTTGGATTATTGTAGGATATGTATTATTTAATAATGCCAAAACAAAATGGCCGCCCTGCCTATGATAATGCATTTTTCTGTTGGCTCTAACTTTGAAGTTCATCATATTCACATGGACTTCAAGCATGTCCGATTTCATGCTTCTACAACCCTTTGCACGATTTATTCGCATATCGCCTGGGCTATATATATGATGATTACTAGAAAATATTAACATCACAAATGACTAAGTGTCAGGTTGATTAAGTGATTGGATTGATTGATTGAAAGATTGAAGGTGTAAATTATTTCAGGAATGTTCCACTGAGGATGTGCGCTGAATATGTAGGCCTACAATGTTTTGTCTCCATGTATGGAGTGGATTGTTAATTATTTCTTCCAAAAATTAGATCAGTTGTTGAGCTAAAAAGAGATACATACATAACTTGTGCATTTGAATTTACCATAGTAGGAATTGGGTGGCACAGAATCCTACTTACGTAGCACATGGCAACAGGCATTCAGTGGTCTTAGTGAGGACCAGCGCACGGTCTGCAGGTGAACATTGTTCTACACATGTCAGAATAAACCTGTGGAAGGGGCTGGTTACACTGGAAAAAATATGTTGAATAATCAAATATATAATGAATATACATAACCATATTTGCAATGCTCATAGGTTTACAGCCTTTTCCAGCAACACAAGCAATGATTCATTTATGTACATGTTACCCACATAACTAAGCAACACCAGGAATTTTTCAAACAAATAACTGTTTGTGAGGGGGTGGACAGGGTCCACCACCAGACTATATGGTGAAACGGACAGAATAAAATATGGTTGTCTGAAGAAAATCCACTGATCCATCGCTTGTCTAGCAATATAAATTTAATGCATATTTACCTCCAGAATTTGCGCTTTGCTTTAGTCGGTGCCCAACCATACTTCTTCAGGCAGTCATCAGGTTCTGTAAACATACCCTGGATTAGTTCAAACATCCTGTCCATCTTGGTTGTCTGTTCTGTAGTCAGGCCACAGGAGAGAAGGTCTCGTGGGAAGCTTTCTTGTATTTGGGAAAGCAGCTTGGGAAGCTCGTCTGTCAGTTCGTTCTTCACACACGGCTCTATGTCTGTCTGCAGTAGGAGGCAGCACCTGATTATGGCCACCACCATCTCAGGGAACAGCTCACGTTCATACTGGGTGAGAAAGTGACAGGTCAGACGTAGGACATTCTGCATAGTGGGTTTCGAGCATAGGTACAGTAGAAGGGCTTTCTTATTCCTTGGGTTGATTTTTATATAATCAATGACTCCCCGCATTGCAAAAAACTCGAAGAGTGTCTCATGCGGAAAGCCATACATAAGTCGCTCTCTGCAGTCTCGGTCCCAGTATCTGGACTTTGTCAGAAGACTCAGGTATGGAGATCCCTTTCCGACCTCCTCCTCTGTGACCTGTCTCTTGTTGTTAAGTAGACACCTGAAGCAGGCTTTATAGAAGTTACAGGAGATTCCTCCTACTGCTCTGCAGCCCTCATCTCTTGTCACCATTAGATGATCTAGGCTTCGAAACAGCTTTATCATTGTTAGTGTCATCATATCATCCAGCTTGAGAATGTCACGTGCAGCAAGCTCACTCAGGATATGAACCTGCAGGGGGTTGGTCAACACCCACGCCAGCTCCTGTTGATGTGTCTGTGTGTAGACTAACACAGGGTGCTCAGTGATCTGGTGCATGGCCTTAAGGTACTTGCCCATGTAGATCACACCCTGCTGAAGGGTAAAACCTTGGACGTGAAGTTCACGATCAAAGTGTCCTCTTGGGATAGACAGCAGTCCATCTCGTGCCGTAATGAGAAGCTTCGGCTTTGTTACCATTTCCTGAGAAGTCTTTGTATACTGACACAGACTTAGTTGAGATGTCTCATCCCGGAGTTCATCATTGCCATCTCCAATGATCAATACCCCTTCCCCGTTCCTGGTAATTTCTGCCATCATTTGCTGCTGTAGATCTGGGTCACACTTGAGGCTGTCCCGTATGGCGTCAGTGAAGGTTCCACTGATGCTGCCAAGTGGAACATACAGTACCAGCTTCCAGAGATGTCCCTGGCATGCAACCTCTGGTCCCCTCTCCTCACATGCAGTGACATCTTTACTCCAAGTGTATGCATAGTCCTCCACAAAGGCTGACTTACCCACCCCAGCTTGGCCCTCCAGACTCAAAGTGTTTGGTGGATGTCTCTGAAATAGCTGCTGGAACATCTCCATCTTCCCAATAGACTCATGCGCGCTGCAAGTAAAAGCGAAACAACCTAAATCAACTGGTAGTGATTGAAATATGAAATATCATAGAATCATTCTGGTTAGTATGTACAGTAAAATTCCGCTATAACGAATTCGGTTACAACGAATTGCTGTTCCAGAATCCCTTTCCATACATTCCTATAGATATGTAATCCTGTTTTAACTAATTTTTTCAGGTGTAAGTTTGTTTATAACGATTTTTTCTGGGCTCTTTATTGAATTTATATCTCATTCTGAGTGTGTGTGTGGGTCTAACAAAGGTGTTACAGCGACTCCTCCACCCCCAGGGCTTCCTGAGACGGCGGGAGGGGGGGGTGTAAGTCTAGGACAGGTTCAAAGCGACTCCCCCCGCCTCCAGGGCTTCCTGAGCGGGTAGAAGGGGTGGGGAGCCTAGGCCAAAGTTATTCTCCCCGCCTCCAGGTCTTCCTGAGCGGGCAGGAGTAGCTGGGGAGTCACATAGGTTGGGGTTCACGGGCTCCCTTTGATTTTCCCTCACCTTGTATCTACCCCATGCCCCTAATTCCAACTCCACCCCCAATCTATCCACAACCCATTACAAGACCTGTCCATATTATCGATTTCCCATTATCTTTATTCACCTTATATTCAGAATCGTGAAGAATTTAATGCTGTATATAATATACATTGTCAGATGTCTACTCCTGTATTGTTTATCTATATAATGAGGAGTTTATTAGACATTTTCTGACAGTTTTAATGTCCTAACAGGCTCAATTTGGATACTACAAAATTCGTTTATAACGAACTTTTTTGCTTGCCCAAAGCACTTCGTTATAACGGAATTTTACTGTATGATTTAATATCCTTGTACTATATTTTCAACCGTTTTAGCTATAGTTTAGGGGTCATATAGAGCTTCGATGTGCTATGGCTATTGCCATCATGATGCATGAATGCAACTCGTCCTTAGAGGTTTAAACAGATTAAAGCATTGTAACATGTACAAATGTACTTAATCATACACAGATAATCTTTGAGCTCAAAAACTTAGTCAATAGCGACAAACCTATAGTTAGTCTTTTTTTTGGCTCCTTATACAACCGACCATGGTCAGTTATCAGGTATAGTCAGTAGTGACCGACCCACCTTAGTCATTCTATTCCTATGAATATCAGGCCTTCTTGGGGTATTTCGTTTTGCCTTAGACTAATAGTCATTTTTGGATATCAGTTCATCATTCTGACCAATATCCCTATGACTAACCTGAGCCTGGAACATTTAGATTATCAGTGTAGAGGATTACTCTAACCAAGTCACTTACCTCAGACCATGTGTGCATATAACGTCAGTTCCCACCCAAACCTGGGTGAGGTCTATAGGCTTGGTGTCTTTGTGTCCAAATATGGAGCTCCTCATGAGGGTTCGGTTATATGACCCACAATGCTGTAGCAGGCCTGGTAGTAGAGAATAATAATTCATCTTTATGCTTCAAAACTTCATTTGTCAGTATAATGCAACACTAGTGAGTTATCTCACCAACTCTGTATTCGATTATCATGCCGACAATGGAGAGTATATCAAGTCTGTTAGATCAGTATGATGCATGAATGCAACACTGACAAGTTGCTGGCATTTATGCATTTTGACAAGTACTATGCTGTCCCTCAAGGGTGACGTTTTGATATTGGAAAGTGTGGAAGAGAACATTTGTCAGTTTGAGATTAGCATTATTGCACACTTATTATTGTGATCTCTATATAGTGTGGAAGGAACTAGATGATATATCTTGAAATTATGTCATCATTTCAATTAGGTTTGATGGTAGGAAAATGTAACACTTCAACTTAAGGCAATAAAACAATGTAAATAAACATGTAACATGTATTAATAAGAGAATAATATTCTTAAATACATTGCAGCTCTATGAAAGTGGTATGAGTCGCTCTAATACATTGTTATATAAGTCTAACTGACTGAAGTGAAGGTACCTGTGCTCTCAGATTGTGAAGGACCATCTAGAGGGATAATTTGTGGGTATTTACTGTGGTTTATTAAGTCATAATACCAATTTAGTCTTGTCCATTATTCTCTATATATGTGACACGATCTGTGAAAAGGGACCTTAGTGCAGGGTGAACTAAGGTCCCTATTCCCAGCACATGTCACATATGTTATTCGAGAATCATACTATAGGATGAAATAATGGTAGACTTTTCTGAAATTTATCCTATAGGTTGTCCAGCAATCGCACGCTGTGCACGACTATGCGTATTCAAAGTATCTAATTATCATTTGAATGGGAGGGCCCTAAAGTATGAAATATGAAATGAAAAAATATATATTTGAAAAGACATTCAATAAAGAATTGAAGGGGGTATTGCTTAGTTTAATGAGTGTTGTTTTAATGCAGTGTTCCCACTGGAATACTGACTGCAATGACGACACTGGTTATCAGAACTGTGAAGGTCACATACCTGGCAGGAGGTCATTAGAAATCGGTAGTGGCTCTTTACTGTCATCACGCCTGTAGCGATGGCATTTCTGTGGTGTGGCAGTACTTGTTGAGTCAGCTTGATAGTCTTGTGGACGCAGACCTAGGAGTGTTACAAGGTGACCTTGGTCTGTCTGTACCAAGGCACGCAGGAAGCCGTGCAGTCTCCAGCATGGCCCCTTCTCCAGGTGATCTACCACCAGCTGGAACGTCATCTCAGCCTCTGTAGCATTCAGCTGTGATGTGAAGAAGGTGAAACAAGTTAAGCTATGCCAGATAATATACATTGCTTTGCGAAGGTTTATTTGATCTACCAATAGATCCCTTTTATTTTTTTTAGCTTACTACATTTATTTCGCTTGGGGATTATAGATGAGATCACAGTTTGACAGATGTACCACATTTTGTTTTTTTCTGAAGCACATTACCCCACAGCACATTACCCCACAGCACATTACCACACAGCACATTGCCACACAGCACATCACCCCACAGCACATTACCCCCACAGCACATTACCCCACAGCACATTACCCCACAGCGCATTGCCACACAGCACATCACCCCACAGCACATTACCCCCACAGCACATTACCCCACAGCACATTACCCCACAGCGCATTGCCACACAGCACATTACCCCACAGCACATTACCCCACAGCACATTACCCCACAGCACATTACCCCACAGCACATTACCCCACAGCACATTTCCCCACAGCACATTGCCCCACAGCACATTACCCCACAGCACATTACCCCACAGCACATTACCCCACAGCACATTGCCACACAGCACATCACCCCACAGCACATTACCACGGCCACACAGTGCATTGCCATACAGCCACTCGTGTTGGCCTGGCAACCAATGGTTCCCGATCTGTGATGAAGCAGTGTGGCAACAATGATTTTATACCTGGCCCTGTACATATCTATCAACATGTCATTTCAGACAGACCTGGCAGGTGCCTCAACATAACATTCAAACTTCAAACAACTTATACATGTCATATTGACAAATACCTAATTCATATTGACAATTCATCATACCAGAATATTGGGATAGCATCCATTGGTCATGATCCTTCTCACCTGATGGTGATCCAATATTATGTATTATAAATGTGTCCATGTTTTTGTCGAGGCAACTGACAGGTTCCCACACGTAAGCCCTAAGTACAGCAAAGGGGAAATTATCTGTGGCCATGACTCATCATGTTAATATTTAACTGACTGAGCCTCCAACATGCACATGCCTATAACTCTAAAACCACCCCATGTTTTTATAGGGCAGGAAATCAATATGTAGCCTACCTGTATGCTATCTCTGGTCTGTTTGTCAAGGACATCCAGCTGCAGTAGGTGCGGTATCAGGGGGGAGAACTTGACGTTTTTTGTCAGTTCACTCAGTTTGTTCTTCAGCAGGTTTTTGTACTGTTTTGACAGACTGACAACCTGCTGTTGTTCTGAGTTACTCTTGTCCCAAGGTTTGGCTGAGCTCTGTGTGACTCCCTCTCCCTCAGATAAGGTAGCTGGCAGGGAGAAAGCTGGCTCTACCTCTGGTGTCCTTTCTTCATCCCCAGCCTCTGCACATTCCTCCTTGTGATCATCTTCTTTCTTTCTCCGTTTGATTAGGTCGTGCAGCAAGTGCTGTTTATCTTGGGGTGTCTTCCCCTCAGCCCAACCCCCTGCTGCCATGCTGCCTCCTGTGTGTGTGTCTGGACTATACGGCATACAGCGGCACACAGGTAGGGCCTAGTCTCTGCAGACCGTTACCTCACATTGGGCACTTTCGCGTGGCTCCACATTTGGAGAATGTGGAACCCCAGGCGGATATCCGGTTTCGCTGGTACCCATCAGAAATAATAGAACAGTACTAAACCGGAAGTTACCAGCTAAATTATTTTCTCCACATTCTCCAAATGTGGAGCCACGCGAAAGTGCCCATTGTGTGGGGATTTACCGTAGGAGTATATGTAATAGTTAGACTATGGTTATGAAAGGGTAAATAGAATTAACCACAGCTTTATAAGCTGTGGTTAATCCTACCTACCCTTTCATAACCATTGTCTAACTATTTTAAACCACAGCTAGAAGGTTATGTGAGTCTAAGTGGAAATAACCAAGGTGTGAATCCCTTTGTCTTGGCCCTCCGCTGTGGTTTAAATATATATATACACACTACGCAGGCAGCTTGTCCAGCCAAGCATGACAGTTTGTAACTGGTATCCCCCTGTTGGCTCTAAACCCTTTAATGGCCACATAACAAGTTAATGTGCTATGCCCTGTGTCTGCCCTCTGCGACTCTATTCGTCAGGATTGCATCCATGCATCATGCCGCCCCTTTAGGAGTGTACCAACCCTGTAGGGTCGGTATAATGCATAAATACAGCACTGGTAGTTACTGACCAGGGTTGTGTCCATGCATCCTGGATGCTGTTTCTCCACAAATTTGCGGACGTCCACATATTTGCGGACGTCCATAGATTTGCTTCCATATATTTATGGAGGTTCGCAAATATATATGGAAATCGTTTTTTAGTACTTAAGCATACAAATACGGACCTCCGTATATATTTGCGGACGTCCGCAAATTTATTGAAGCAAATTTGTGGACGTCCACAAATTTGTGGGCGTCCGCAAATTTGTGGAGAAACAGGATCCTGATGATATTATACATTAAAGTACTATGCACAATTAATAGAAACACTGGAAACCCCCATGACATCCTGGTAAGATCATACACCACAAGGCCACTCAAAAATAAAGTGGTTTCTCATCACCAAGATCTGAAAAATGTGACGAGGGAGGCTTCTTTTTCTTTTTTTTACTCGCAGGCTAAAATGTATGGGATGATATCTGGGATCCGTTTTTCATGACCAAAATTCACATTTTAGTAGTGAAAAATTTATGGATATCTAAAAGTAGGGAAAATGTAAGTTACATATACCCTACTGCATTATTGGCAATATTAGCTTTAATTTGATACCAAATAACCCAATATTTGTCCATTTGTATCTTATTTTTCATAAGAATTTAGCAAAAAATAAAAATCCCTCAAAAGCTGATTTTTATTATGCACGCGGTGATGAGAAACCATTTTATTTTTTTGAGTGGCCAAACCATACACCACAGGTATACCATGAAATTTAGAGCAAAACAAGCTCCCCCCGACCCCGTTGTTAAAAAAGCTATGCATGCCTAAAATTATAATCAAAATAATGATGCCAACCTTGATAGATGCCAGGTAATTGAGAGGTGCCAGAAGTTATCATAGCAGGCAAAAAATATTAAAACTTTGTGCACTCTCCTCAGGTACAAATGTGCGAATTAAGTGTTTTACCAAACTTAGATTAGATACAAATTGTATGCTAGACCACAGGGGCGGATCCAGGATTTTGGGAAGGGGGGGGGGGGCGTGATATAGGCAATGTACTGGGGGTATTGAAAAAAAATACATAAAAATGGGGGGGCGCACACCGGGTCCATACACTCCATAAATTTGCGGAGCTCCGCAAATATATACGGAGGTCCGCAAATTTGTGGAGAAACAGCACCCTGCAGTGTACAACTGCTCTGGCTACGGGCACTACTGGAGTGTGTTTAGCTGGACCTATCATGCTCTGTGCTGTAGGGATATTGCTCTCATTTAGAGGATATGTCCTTGATAAAGTAGCTGTTTTCAGAATCTGCTTCTTTGAGACCTTCAGTATAGACACTCCCAATGCCAATGAACAGGGGCCTTACAGGGTTAAACCTTCAAGAGGTTTAGCCAATTTTGGTCAGCATATTTTTGCTCACAAACCTATATTCTATCTTGTGGCAGGGATTTTGGGTGGTTTTAGGGGGTACCTGACCTTATAAATCGCCTGCAAAAGTGATGTAACTTAATCAGGGATGGTTATATATAGTAGGCCTAATTGTTGTGACACAAAGTAGAATAAGATACCTACAAAATCTGTAGATCAGGAGAGTCCACATGTATAAGGTCCCACAAACACAAATGAAAATTTTCATGATTGGCCCCCTTTTAGAACTGTGAAGGTATCACCAGTTCCCCTTAGACGCCATTCCAATCTACTTGTCTGCACTACAGTTCTATTTATTTTACCAAATTATATCTCAGTACTTATTGGCCTGGCAGCTGCAGATGAGTCAGAAATGAAAAGAGATAAACTTCCCCTATCCTGTGATATGTGATTGACGGATTATAGTGGCCCACTCAGTCTCCTCTAGATTAATCTAGTAGGTTTAAGCCATTAGGTGTGATGCTTGAGAGGCGGTGCATCCACCTTTTTTCCTCCACATTTAGTTCCAAGATTCCTGCTGGGGTCCTAGGGGGGCTCTTTATGAAACTGAGAATTGTTATATCAAAGCCCGCCCATCTGGAGGGTCTCATGGGAGGAGGGGGACAGGAATTAAAGTGTCTGGCAACTGTAGTGTCTTGATAATTCTCAATGTCCCAACCGTGACGATAAGTCCGGTCTAAGATGCGTTTTAAAGTTTGGCCAACATATTGCATACCACAGTGCTTACATGTCAGGGCGTATATCACGTTGGCCGTTTGGCAGTTAACTGACATCAGGGTCCTGAACTTTCTACCTGAAGTGGTGGATTTGATGCAGCCTGTTTTGTTGAGTTTAGGACAGTATCTGCAAAGTAGAGGACGGTTGCAAGGGTACTTTCTAATGTGTGGGATCTTTGGTTTGTCGGTCTTTGTGCTGGTTGAAGCTCTTACTAGTTCATTGCTGAGACTGATATTCTTCCTACTACCAAAGATTAGTTTGTGGCCGTGGAAGTCCCTTGTGGTTTTTGATTTTTTCATTTGATCCCAGTTATTTGATAAAATGTCCCTGATGGGTGGGTTGTGCGGATTGTGAGTGGTGATGCAATAAAATGCTCTCGGTTTGGTTTTGTCTTTCAGCTTTGGTTTGATTAGGTCTAGACGTTGCTGAGTTTTTGCCCTGGCTAGGGATTCTATGACGAGTTGTCTTGGGTATTTTCGTCGTAGAAAGTGGGTGCATAGCATCAGGCTGTTTCGAATGAATTCCGAATCCCGTGTGCATATGCGCCTTACCCTCACGAATTGAGAGTAAGGGATGGCCCTGACTACATGTCGTGGGTGCTCCGAAGAGTACAACAGGTAGTTGTGGCTGTCTGTCGGTTTGCAGTACAGAGTGGTCTCCAGTTTCCCCTCTGTGCTTTGGAGGACTTTGATGTCAAGGAAATTGATTTCCTTGTCCGATTCCTCCATCGTGAACTTGATTGTTTTATGGCAATTGTTCAGATAGTCCTTGAACTTGATCAGTTCGTCCCTTCCATGGGTCCAGTGCACTCCAAGTCTGCATTTATACTAAAAATAAATTGACTCAGTACAGTTACCATGGGTTCCATCTACATTAAACCTACCCTAGAAATTAGATAAGGTAATTAATACAAACTCTATTTATTTCTAAAATCTCACACCTGATGAGACATTTAAGTTGAAACCACTTACCAGTACCCATACACCCCAAAGCATCAATTCATATGCAACAGCTAGCTATCTGCACTCAGCACTAGCTACAGGTGTCAATCCCTGACCAATCCTGCTTTCCTGACTAAATATCTGCTTGGAGATATCAACAAACAATGGCTATGCAAAGACTCTGATGTGAGAGTGAGCCATTGATGCCACAGGAAGTAAGGTCACAGTCTAAATTCCCTGCTCTCTGATTGGCCAGAGCCCAGGGTAACCATGGTACTAGATACAGCAGCAGGCCTTGTCAAGGCCAGTCGGTGGTAGTGAATCATTGGGCCAAGAAGCAATTTTCCCGTTCCCTCTTGTATCATACCGAAAACCCCAACTGACTTTTTCATATTTATAAGCCATCACTCTAAAGTGACAGAGCACAATGTCCACTACAGGACAAAGCTCATCTGAGGGTGATTTATCCCAGATAAACCCCGTTTTCAACCCTTCAGTTGAAAACGGATCAACATCCACTCAAGATGTTGATGTTGCATCCACTTCAGGATCAACACCGACAGATCTCACCTTGCTCTGCCAGCAGATGAATATTGAGATCAACGATAACCTACACAGAGAGGTGAGTCTAACTAAACAAAGTTCAATGCTAGATTACTTTACCCCATCGAGAGGCACTTCGCCCATCGACGAAACTTTTAAAAGCGCCGAAGCTCCGGCCATTGACCAGCCCCGCCCCTTAGCGACGGCCTCGGCGCTAAAAACAACATTGCCGGCGCTAACGCCTCTGGTACCGTTTAAAGACTTATTTTCCCCTAATCTGTTGAATACTAACCCTTTTGACCCGGGGAATGAGGGATCGTCCTCTAATAGGCACCCACAGTCCAAAAATAAGTACCACACCCGCTCAAAAGGCCCTATTAAAGAACATTCGATCAGATTTTGGTCAAATGCCGATCAGACCGAGTTCCTGACAGCGCCAGAAACTACGGCAGTTACCGAGGGTTGGTTTAGCGACGAACTAGAATTTCCTCCTTCCACCCAACCCTCAAACGCTAACCCAGCATCTAATCTCGGGTTTAGCGATACTATAACACATGAATTCGCTCCTTTATTGGTTGAAAAACGCCTTACCGCGATCGACGAAATAGTAGAAGATTGTGCGTCTTCCCCAAAAACTGGAGCCTCGTTTTCGCCGCGAGCCGCCGTGACGTCATCGGGAGCCTCGCTTTCGGTAGGGAATCCCCCCCAAGAGCTGGGAAACCCCTCCCCGAAGCGAAAAGCGCTCTCGCACGAACTAAATGTGGAGAATATTAATTTAAACAACCTCCCGGTAGCTCACCAAAGCGCTGACACATCAATTATAGACTTAACTTCTAGTTACACAACAAAAACCGGCGACATTACGATCACCGGGGTCAAAAACACAGAAATCACGAGGCCAACCATCACTGTCACCCATCCCACCACTAAAAGTGCCACGCCCACCCCCACCGGCAATCCATCCATTCTATCATTTATGGTGCCGATAACGACAGTAGTTACCACAAGCTCTAACACGGGTCCTACAGTTACAGCTAATGTACCAATAAGCACCCCTATGATCATCCCCCATTTTAAATCACCATCCAAACCTGCCACAAAAAATCCTCTAAAAGTGACATTTAATATGAATGATGATTATGATCTAATCGCACCCCGCTCTGTCTCTATTCAGACCCCGCTGACACCCGAGGCCATCACCCAGTCATCATCGGTCCCTATGGACCTCACCATGGAGGAAGCCCCGGGCCCAGTCACGAGACCCACGGTGGGTGCAATGTCAGCACCAGCGATAGCCTCAACCATGACTACCCAAGAGGCCCTGATCGCCCAACTCCAGAACACCATCACCCGGTTGACTAACAACCAGGCGACCACCTCCTCAGCTGTCACCTATGTACCACCCAGCATGGCTACACCTCCCCACACTGTGAGTCTCAACATGGAGTCCAGTGGAGCAAAGCAGGCTTACTATGCCCGCATACTACCGGAGGCCGCTGACACTTGGAGATTATACCGCGGATCTTACAACAAAGCAGCCCAGGCCCGCCTGAGAGCGTCATTCTACCGCCATATGGCCCGAATCTCTAGATTCCCGACCTGGACCACTGGTGTCCTACCCCCCCGCGGGAGTAGTCACCACTACCGAAGCAGCCCTAACCCTAGTGGGCATGCGCAAAACACAGGCTGTTTCCACCCTAAACTGCCTAGCCGGCATCTTAGACAACAAGGCCGAGGCCACTCGCATCAACATTGATGCTTACTACGCGGCACTATTAGCTCACTATGAACGACAAACCGCGAAGGCCGGAAGCCCGGACCACTACGAATTCCAGGCAGCACTAGACCTCACTAAAAACCTAGTAGAGAGGCAGAGTGCCGAGCTAAACAAAAAGCTCAACGACGAGATAACCGAGCTCAAAGCCCACCCCCATGATGCCCTATGGTCGGGTATCCCAGTGGAGCTACGCCCTGGTTATAACCCGCATGCCCTGACTCAACAGGACACACCCCTCTTCAACGCTCCCTCCTCCAGCACCCTGGGTAATCGCGACCCCCGTTCCCTTGCCCACTCAAGCCCCCTTACGGGCCAGGGCATCACGGAAGCCATCCCGTCCCGTGCCCTAACACTGGAAGACATCCTAAGAGAAGAAAACAGAACCCGTCTAGAAAATCAATTGCAAAATAACCAGTCACCCTCCGGTAACAACCAGGTTTTTTCAACCAGTTGGAACCGAGGGACAGGCCCAAGATCATCCCGTCCTCGCCAATCACGGGGAGGAACACAGAACGGGAATTACCAGCAAAATCAAGGCCGTCGCCCCCAGTCGGGCTCCCAGCCCCGATCTCAGCCCGGAAGACCAAGGGCACAAAACGGGGATTCCCGGAATCACCAGAATCCCCGACGAGCTCAGCTAGACCTGCTGGAGCTTATCCGCCAGGCCCTCCCACGGAATTAAATAATAACTTTGATCCGATGCTGAACCGCCACCCATTTCCCATCACTCAATCAAATTATGACAATCCATTTGAAGACGAACTTTTTATAGAAGCCTTCGAATACCTATGCATTGATCATTTACCATCAATTCTCGATTCTGATAATTACAATGTAAACTCGAGCGGAAATAAAAGTAATCTTAACAGTTACTCAGGTGTTGTCAATCTCTCAGATCATCAGCTCACCAGTGGAGAATTCAGTCTCCTTCAAAAAGGTCTCACGTTTGTCAGTACCCCTAAGGCACCTGACCCAGGTTTAATCATGGAAAACATCAATAAGTTCCACTTAAGCATTAGAAGGGAAATTGCAATTAGCAAATTTGATGAAAAAGTTAACGATCCCTTAGACTTAACTCAAATCCAACCCCCATTTAAAAACCAAAAATTTAAGAAGCCCTCCACCTGGAATCCACCAGGCCCAGGCATAGTTGAACACATGGCACTCTTAAACCTTAAAGAAATTGAAGAATCTTACCCCAAAATTTCTAAAAGAACCAACCTCACTTGGTCAGAAAAACAAGCCAAGAAAGCCCTCTCTAAAAACGACTTAATTGTAATAAAGAAGGCCGATAAAGGCTCAGCAGTTGTTCTCCAGAATAGATCTGACTACATCAAGGAAGGTCTCCGCCAGCTCAATGACGGGAATTTCTATGAACAAAAACCAGGCGACCTGACAGGTAAGCACAACACAATGATCCAAAAACGCATCTCTACAATGCAAACAAATGGGGAAATTCACAAACAGACCGCTGAATATCTACACATTGAAAAACCTAGAACAGCCAAACTGTACCTACTGCCCAAAATACACAAAAATGTAACTCCCCCTCCAGGCAGACCCATAGTCTCAGCTAATGACTGCCCCTCGGAAAGGATATCACAATTTGTAGATTTTTTCTTACAACCAATCATACCAAAACTACCATCTTTCTTAAAAGATTCAGGGCACTTCATAAACACTCTTTTAGATCTGACCCTACCCCCTGGTGCCATTCTAGCCACCATGGACGTGACCAGTCTCTACACAAACATACCCACCACTGAGGGAATACAGGCAGTGCGAAGGTCCTTAGCTTGTGAGAGACACCCCTTCCTAAACCCAACAAATGACTCAATTTGTAAATTGCTGGCCTTGGTCCTAAATTGCAACAACTTCCAATTTGACGACAAGGACTACCTTCAAGTCAGTGGAACAGCAATGGGCACCAAACTTGCCCCAGCGTATGCTAACATCTTCATGGGTGATTTCGAGGAACGCTTTGTCTACCCCTACTCACCGCGCCCATACGTCTGGAAAAGATACATAGATGATGTCTTCATCATCTGGACCCATGGAAGGGACGAACTGATCAAGTTCAAGGACTATCTGAACAATTGCCATAAAACAATCAAGTTCACGATGGAGGAATCGGACAAGGAAATCAATTTCCTTGACATCAAAGTCCTCCAAAGCACAGAGGGGAAACTGGAGACCACTCTGTACTGCAAACCGACAGACAGCCACAACTACCTGTTGTACTCTTCGGAGCACCCACGACATGTAGTCAGGGCCATCCCTTACTCTCAATTCGTGAGGGTAAGGCGCATATGCACACGGGATTCGGAATTCATTCGAAACAGCCTGATGCTATGCACCCACTTTCTACGACGAAAATACCCAAGACAACTCGTCATAGAATCCCTAGCCAGGGCAAAAACTCAGCAACGTCTAGACCTAATCAAACCAAAGCTGAAAGACAAAACCAAACCGAGAGCATTTTATTGCATCACCACTCACAATCCGCACAACCCACCCATCAGGGACATTTTATCAAATAACTGGGATCAAATGAAAAAATCAAAAACCACAAGGGACTTCCACGACCACAAACTAATCTTTGGTAGTAGGAAGAATATCAGTCTCAGCAATGAACTAGTAAGAGCTTCAACCAGCACAAAGACCGACAAACCAAAGATCCCACACATTAGAAAGTACCCTTGCAACCGTCCTCTACTTTGCAGATACTGTCCTAAACTCAACAAAACAGGCTGCATCAAATCCACCACTTCAGGTAGAAAGTTCAGGACCCTGATGTCAGTTAACTGCCAAACGGCCAACGTGATATACGCCCTGACATGTAAGCACTGTGGTATGCAATATGTTGGCCAAACTTTAAAACGCATCTTAGACCGGACTTATCGTCACGGTTGGGACATTGAGAATTATCAAGACACTACAGTTGCCAGACACTTTAATTCCTGTCCCCCTCCTCCCATGAGACCCTCCAGATGGGCGGGCTTTGATATAACAATTCTCAGTTTCATAAAGAGCCCCCCTAGGACCCCAGCAGGAATCTTGGAACTAAATGTGGAGGAAAAAAGGTGGATGCACCGCCTCTCAAGCATCACACCTAATGGCTTAAACCTACTAGATTAATCTAGAGGAGACTGAGTGGGCCACTATAATCCGTCAATCACAAGATGTAAAAGAACGGCCCACTGCCAGCCTCCTATGGAATTACATGACTTTTCGGTCATGCGGACATAGTCCTACCAACAGAGCCCTGTATCAAGTTGATAAATTTAGATGAACATCTTACTGTCTATCTAGTCCCATATACCCTAAAGCATATGAGACTGAGTCAACCAGCAAATTAAACCTGCCATTGACCTTATTAACTAAAGTACCTTGTTTTTAGTCTTTCCCTTTGTTATTGACACCAGGAACCCCCAGTACAGCCTAAATTAATTTGGTGCACTAATGCACAGGCACCGAAACAATCAATTTCAACATGCCCACCACCTAGGCCCTACTGACACTGCACTCCAAGTCTGCATTTATACTAAAAATAAATTGACTCAGTACAGTTACCATGGGTTCCATCTACATTAAACCTACCCTAGAAATTAGATAAGGTAATTAATACAAACTCTATTTATTTCTAAAATCTCACACCTGATGAGACATTTAAGTTGAAACCACTTACCAGTACCCATACACCCCAAAGCATCAATTCATATGCAACAGCTAGCTATCTGCACTCAGCACTAGCTACAGGTGTCAATCCCTGACCAATCCTGCTTTCCTGACTAAATATCTGCTTGGAGATATCAACAAACAATGGCTATGCAAAGACTCTGATGTGAGAGTGAGCCATTGATGCCACAGGAAGTGAGGTCACAGTCTAAATTCCCTGCTCTCTGATTGGCCAGAGCCCAGGGTAACCATGGTACTAGATACAGCAGCAGGCCTTGTCAAGGCCAGTCGGTGGTAGTGAATCATTGGGACAAGAAGCAATTTTCCCGTTCCCTCTTCTATCCTGTGATATGTCATTTGATATCGTAAGATGTCTCCTTGCTGAGTAATGAATTATTTCATTTGGGTTGTTTAGCACTGTGACACATACAGACCCGGGAATGGGGCCCGCGATTGCCCTACCTACCAGTAGAAGCACTACAATGTGTACTAGTATGACATTCTTAAAGGGCTAGGGCCAAGGATGCATGTGTCACCTAGCCAGGTGAAGCACGTACTATGCCGTCTCCAGGTGAAGCACTATGCCGTCCTTAAAGGGCTATGAGTAAGGAGGTCTGTGTGCATGCTTGCATCTCTGCCCAACAGAAGCACTACTAGTATGCTTTTGGCTACAGCACACTATACCATAGTGACACTATTGGGGGTGCAGAGGGGTCCCCCCCTCAGGTCGGAAAGTCGCCGAAATTAAGGGGTCCAGGTCGAAAAGTCGCTTTTTTGGACCCTTTAAACTATTATAAATTTTGATCAAAAGTCGCCAGGTCGCTTATATCATTGCCTTAGGTCGGATATCGCCTCCAAAACAGCCCAGGTCGCCAGGTCGCTTTTGACCCATCTGGAGCCACACTATTACTATCACTAACACCTAGCACCAACCTGTATACGGCACACATCCTACCACTGAGCAACATCACTTGTGTTATGTATACTTCTGGACATTAAAGGACTAAGTCGCAACCAATCCCCTTCTATCTTCAAGTGTATGGAATAGGGCATACTGTTACCCATGCCTTGTTCATGGTTGGATGGAGAACCTGTGCTTGACTATGGGCTTATGTCTGAGCAACAGAACCAATCAGACAATCCACTGATTCTTAGACTACTGTAGGCTCCAGTGTTGACATTCCACACCCTCTAAACACACTACAGGAGAGTGATGCAGAGACTGGCAGTGAGACTGAGAAAATCAATACTGCTATACTGCAGTGATGGCAGAGAGCCCCAGACTGAGGCCGCCGCTCAGCCACTGCAGGCTTAGGGCCAATGCTACAGCTAGGGCAGCCAGCAGCATATCAAGGCATTCCCCCTGACCAAGACACAATGGACATGAAAGCGGGAGGCAAGGGTGCAGCATCCTTTGCTGGCAATGCTTACCAGTGTCCATTTGAGTTTCTGTAGATTTGCAGCTTATGCAGCAATGAAGCTGGCTGTAGATACAGCGAAAGTTTTCCCCCTATTTTTGATTGGCTCTGCATACACTTGGTATGCATCCATCAAAGATGCAAAGAAGGCAGACTTCACAGCAATTAAAAAACTTTTCCTTGAAAGGTACCAACCAGATGAGGACAGTAAATTTGTAAACTTGGGAGAGCTATTCTCCAAGACTCAGGGAGGGAATGAGAAAGTGCTGGACTATATCACCAGATTAAAGTCAGAGGGGCAGCTAGTAGGGCTGGATGAGAAGAGACATCTTCAACCTTCAAAAGCCTGGTGATAATATAAAAGTCTCTACAGGACAAAATATGTAATTGTAGAGGGCAGTCAGGCAGATACGACAGCTGTTGGAGGAGAGATCCATAACATTATTGGGTCAGTCAATCTAAGCATTTCAATTTCAGGATATAAAACATGTCAGAAAGTCCATGTTTGACTGCCTGTACACACCAGTTGTCTTCAATTGTATGTACTAGGGCATACTCTTCCCCATGCCTAGTTCATACCGCCACCAAGGTCATCATAAATATAAGTAGTATAGTATGTATCGGAACGGGACTATAGTTAACTACTGTTTATTACTCAATCGACATGCAGCCAATCAGAGGCCTCCATTTGGTCACGTGACCCCCTCATTTGCATAATTACGTAATAGGCCACGCCCCCTCATTTGCATAATTACGTAATAGGCCACGCCCCCTTAATCACCAGCCAATCAGAGGCTTCCATTTGGTCACGTGACCCCCTCATTTGCATAATAGGCCACGCCCCCTTGATCACGTGACCCTTTCATTTGCATAATAAGCCACGCCCTCTTGATCACCAGCCAATCAGAGGTCGCCATTTAGTCACGCGACCCCCTCATTTGCATAATAGACCGCGCCCCCTTGATCACGTGACCCCTTCATTGACATGATAGACCACAACAACATCACGTGACTATCTTTGTTTGTAAACAACACCACGTGGCTCTCTTTGTTTGTAAACAACACCACGTGGCTCTCTTGTTTGTAAATAAGACCTACCAAGTTTAGGCATAGGTAACAGCAGTGTTTGTAAATAACGCCTACTATGTTTTCAGTCATAGGTGTCTAGAGCAGCAGCAGCAGCAGCATCTTCAGCAGCAGCAGCAGCAGCAGCAGCCGCGTCATAAGTGTCTAGAGCAGTAGCCACGTCATAGATGACTAGTGCAGCAGCAGCAGCATCTTCAGCAGCAGCAGCAGCAGCAGCAGCATCATAGGTGTCTAGAGCAGGAGTAGCAGGAGTGTCATAGGTGTCTAGAGCAGTGGCAGCAGCAGCAGCAGCAGCATCATAGGTGTCTAGAGCAGGAGTAGCAGGAGCGTCATAGGTGTCTAGAGCAGTGGCAGCAGCAGCAGCAGCAGCATCATAGGTGTCTAGAGCAGGAGTAGCAGGAGCGTCATAGGTGTCTAGAGCAGTGGCAGCAGCAGTAGCAGCAGCGGCAGCAGCAGTAGCAGCAGCAGCATCAACAGTAGCTTCAGCAAAAGCAGCAGCAGCCGCGTCATAGGTGTCTAGAGCAGCGGCAGCAGCATCTTCAGCAGCAGCAGTAGCAGCAGCGGCAGCAGTATCTTCAGCAGCAGCAGCGTCATAGGTGTCTAGAGCAGCAGCGTCATAGGTGTCTAGAGCATCAGCCGCAGCAGCAGCAGCATCTTCAGCAGCAGCAGCAGCGGCAGCAGCAGCCTCATCAGCAGCAGTAGCAGCAGCAGCAGCAACATCTTGAGCATCAACAGCATCTTCAGCAAAAGCATAAGCCCGTAACTTAGCATCATGGGCATCAGTCATAGCCGTAACAGCGACACTGCGACTAGCATAAGCAAAACAGGCTATTTCTTTAGCAGCTGTACAAGCATTAATAGCATTAGCCCTAGCAGCAGCCGCAACAGCGACACTTTTAGCAGACGTTGCAGCATCAGTAGCAGCAGCATCGGTAGCAAGAGCGGAAACAGTAGCAAAAAGATTAGCAGCACGAGCAGCAGCGGCGAGAGTAACAGCAACGTTGTTAGCAGCATTGGCAACTTCGTATGCTACATGTGTAGCACGAACAGCGATACGAGCTTCACGTTTTGCACGAGCAGCAGCATTAGCTGCAGAAGTAGCCCTCACACTTTCCAGCCACCCGTACGAATCTTGATAAAAACCAACTTCCACCTTACGAGCTTCACGTTTTGCACGAGCAGCAGCATTAGCTGCAGAAGTAGCCCTCACACTTTCCAGCCACCCGTACGAATCTTGATAAAAACCAACCTCCACCTTGCTACTTGTTGACTCATCAGTAAACATGGACGTCTCCTCATGTGGTGTTGTCGCGGCTCTGTAGTAGTGTTGGGATTGCTCACATTCGGTAGAACGTAGAGTGATTCCTGATGACGCCATGCTGAAGGTGGTTGAAGAAGTGTGTGGGACTCATGTTTCACTCTCGCTTATGTACTAGGCTCCGAGATAAGCTTCTTAACTCAGGAGGAAAACTCTCACTAGGAAGGCGACCGGCTGTCTACCTGTGTAGGCGCGGGTTCGTTACATCTTTAATCCTGTTCGACCCTCCGAGGAAATACATGAAAAAAACAAAAGACTCGAATCCGCAGACAGTAGGAAGCTATAAGGAGCTTAACTCGTGTTTGATTTAAGCTGTCTACCACACGCACGCGCTTGTAGTCACAGCTAGAGTGGCAGACTTCTGTCCGCCCGCTGGCGCATGACAATCGACTTTAGACACCCCCTGTAGTTTGTTTTTTTTGCATACACAGTTGACTAGCATCTTAAGCTCTTACTCAGCTATAAGCCCATATACATGTAACGCGCATTACTCTTCTTTATGGTAATTATCAGATCGATTTAAGGGTGGAAAGGGCTTAGGTGATGTAGATCCCTCTCTAGCTGAAAACAGGCTTAGACTATAGCATGTAGGCAGCTGGCCGCGTTAAACATCCCTGTAGTTTTTTGTATACACTCTCGATCCCCTCTCTAGGTGAAAACAAAAGCTTAGAAGATGAGGTGATCCGGCCACTGGCTGGCGCGTCACACCTGGCGTTAATCACCCCCTGTAGGCTTTGTATACGCTCTCTAGGTGAAAAACAAAAAAGCTCCCTCCACGGGCTGGCGCGTCACACCTGTCGTTAAAACGCCCCCTGGAGTCTTAGTATACACAGGTGCCCCGCCTTATCTATTCACCAGCTATAAGCCCATATACCTGTACATGCGATTTTTGATACCCTCTCTGGAATAGGGTGGGGCTCAAGGTGAAAACAAGATTAGTCCATTCGCTCTCTCAGCTATATAAAGAGCCTCAATTGTTCTTGCAACAGCACTTCACCACCGGTACACTATCAGTCACGAGGCAGATGTTTGCGGCATGGGTCATACAGGTTACCTACTAATAGCGGTTTGGGTGAGTAGATCACTTTTTTTCCCCTAAAAAACAACAAAAAAAAACCCACTTATGACTCAGGTATGTATATGTAGCACTGTTAGTGTAAGTACACAGTAGAATCTACTGTACTATAGACTCCGCCCTCTGAAGACGGCGGAGCGCGTTAATGCGCGGGTCTGTGGCGGCGTCACTTGTTTTTTATTCTAACTAAAAAGTCAGAAGTCGATCTACGACCTATCAAAGACAAATTTGTGATAAGTTCAAACTAAATAAGAGACAGTTTGAGCGTCTCTTAGTCGCTGTCAAAGATGCGAATAACGAACGCGCTGAGGGCGGGGTTCAGGTCACGTATAGTTCCTTGCTCTTTCGTCAGATGGCGCCACAATAGGGGATTTGTACATTCCTACGATGCTCGCGAACATTTCAACGCATAATGAGCTATATAGGCAACAAAGTGTGCTTCTGAATATATTAAAATATAAAAACAATTCAATATTGTGTATTTCTGATAGAAATGAGGCAGTTTCTTTGAATACCAACTAAACTATAGCGAGATGAAAAATACCACACCATATCTAAGGCTTTATAAAAGATACATAGGCAGAAACTCTCGCCGAGTCGGTAATCTGAAAAACGAACCAACTCGTTGTGCCACAAGGGCCCCCACCCAACGGGGGCCTTTTGAGCTCAGTCATGTTGTTTCTCAACACTAGGTGTAATTAATTACGCCCATGTTGAGTAGCATCTACTAACCAACTGACAGTGTCAGTTGGTTGGCCCCTCTTTAGGGGCCACACAATAAATAAAGAATAGAGACCTAAGGGAACGTTCACAAACGTCCACCCTTCCTACGGGGTGGGTGGGTCTTTGGGTTTAGTGACAAAACAGCGACATGTCAGCTCTCTTTTTTTTTTCCAAGTCTACATATTATTTATGATTAAAAAATTTTTAAAAAAAACCACGATAATAAAGTGCGCTGATCAAAAACTGAATAGAAAAATAACCAAAAATAGGTTGGTAGCTGATCGGTCGTTGTCACACGGTGCAGAAAATTTACTGCATATCGGACCAGGGGATAGTCTGGCAGCGACCCGCCACCCCGTTCACAAGCTGTGTACAGCACCCCGTTTCTCTTTGTCCATATTGGCTAAAAAAAACAGGACATTGTTGACTTGGCTATTTTACCCGTCTGGGTCTTATTATTTAAACACCTCGTGTTGACCCTGTGGGGCAGCGGGTACATGGAATAAACGTGTCCAAGTGCACGCTATCTAACACATAACCGAAGGTTACTGAGTTATGTAATAATAGTTATGTAATAATAACTGACCTATGAGGTCGCCAGTCAGTTTGCCGTGATTATTTTGACACACTCTCAGTTACTCGTAGCACATCTAATACATAATTAGACTCAGCCTCATATAAGACAGTCTCGGCCACGCAGGCTGCATATCGGACCAGGGAGATAGTCTGGCAGTGACCCACCAGCCCGTCCACAACCTGTGTACAGCACCCCGTGTCTCTTTGTCCATATTGGCTAAAAAAAAAACAGGTCATTGTTGACTTTGGCTATTTTACCCGTCTGGGTCTTATTATTTAAATCACCTCGTCTTGACCCTGTGGGGCAGTGGGTATATGGAATAACCGTGTCCAAGTGTACTCTATCTAACACATAACCAAAGGTTACTGAGTTATGTAATAATAACCACCCTATGATCCTATGAAGGCGCCAGTCAGTTTGCCGTGATTATTTTGACATACTCTCAGTTACTCGTAGGGTAACTAATACATAGTTAGACTCAGCATCATATAAGACAGGCTCGGCCACGCCGGCTGCATATCGGACCAGGGAGATAGTCTGGCAGTGACCCACCAGCCCGTCCACAACCTGTGTACAGCACCCCGTGTCTCTTTGTCCATATTGGCTAAAAAAAAACAGGTCATTGTTGACTTTGGCTATTTTACCCGTCTGGGTCTTATTATTTAAATCACCTCGTCTTGACCCTGTGGGGCAGTGGGTATATGGAATAACCGTGTCCAAGTGTACTCTATCTAACACATAACCAAAGGTTACTGAGTTATGTAATAATAACCACCCTATGATCCTATGAAGACGCCAGGCAGTTTGCCGTGATTATTTTGACATACTCTCAGTTACTCGTAGGGTATCTAATACATAGTTAGACTCAGCATCATATAAGACAGGCTCGGCCGCGCCAGCCGCATATCGTACCAGAGGGATAGTCTGGCAGCAACCCGCCATCCCGTCTACAATCTGTGTACAGCAGTCTGGACCAGACCACCAACTCTGGGTATAGCATTCTGGATGCCTGTAGCAAGACTGGATCTAACCCTTTAATAGTCGCATAGCGCTTTAATGAGCAGTGCCCGTTGTCGTCATAAGTCATGAATGCGGCACTCAGAGTTCCTCACCAGGGCTGCATGCATGCATACACTGACATATCGACAAAGGGCGTAGCGCATTAAAGCACTATTGCCACCTTTAGCATTAAAGCGCTGAGGGTTTTATTTTTTTGATAGTGTAGAAACCAATATCTGTCTAATTAAACCCCTTATCAGTGCTGTTTTTTTTTTGTTTTTTTTCACATACAAAAAGAATTAGGTAATGGCGCTGCAGTACTCTGAAAAGCGGTGGCGGTGAATTTCCATTTAGATCTTGAAAAGGGGGGCGGTCAGATGTCGTCAAGGCTCTGATAAGTAGGGCAGTTAAAATCATATGATTACATTGAGCTAATTTTCTTGCTGAAAGGAATGAATAATTGTATTTGTATAAAATTCACACACACACACACACACACACACACACACACACACACACACACACACACGCACACACACACACACACACACAGGACACCTGATGATCTCCACACGATGACCTGATTGCTCTTCCTAAAAAAAAAAATGCCCAACTCGATCTACCTACTCAACAGGGTTTCAGTGTATAGCGTATTAGGGTTTTTCTGATGCGTATATTATATTGAGATTGATTTTCAACTTTTGTGATCAGTGGTTGGTCCTTAAAAGGACCGTTTGGTAGAGAGAGGGTCGCAGGGACCTTGCTGCTGAAGCGGAGGGCGTGGTCATAATGCGTGGCAGTCCTTCAGCAGCTCCTCCAGCACGGCGGGCGGTAAGCCTTCCTCCATGCAGACTTGCTGCTTGACCTGCTCCACGCACCGGCGGATGAGTTGATCAGCGACGTTCTCGATCAGCTCATCCACCACACCCTCTGCTTCAGCAGCAGTCCGCTGTCTCTCCTCTCTCTGTAGCGAGGCTACGAACTGCTTCTCCACGGCCGCATCGATCATAGATCGAGAAACGGCCACGAAGTTCTGTCTCTCCGCCTCCTCTCTCTGTTGCACGGCTACGAATTCCTTCTCCACGGCCGCATCGATCATAGATCGAGAAACGGCCACGAAGTTCACTCCGTGAGCCATTTTGTCGAACTGACTTCCTAGCCGCCTGAGAGATGCTGACGTCACACTATTTTCGACGACGCTATGACGCGCACGAGGTAGACAGACGACGTCGTTTCACTTCCTTATTTGGAGTTTGGGATCTTTTGACACCGAAGTCATACCGTACGGTCGCGATAAAGCAACTAGTGTTGAAAAGCGTGCCGGTCTTTTATAAGCGCCGGAGTATAAGAGCCTCCAAATGTTTTTTCTCAAGCACTAAAATCGCGACTTTGAATAAGCGCCAGCGCCTGGCTTGTATATAGCTCCTGAGTAAGAACTTCACCGAATTGAAAAGCCCTCCCTCAGAGCTCTTAATCGCGACAGTACGGTACAAATCTGATGTCAACCCGCGCCAAAAACAAAAAGGGTGTTCCGGTCACACGTACCTACGACGAGCGACCTTCAGCTATCACCACGTGAAGAGTGGGAAATAAATTTTGTACGGCAAGAAAACTGAAAACTGATAACGATTCCATTAGATAAGTATTTGGTTCCAATCTATGGCGAGATATTTCCACCAAAGCGATTGATTTATATGTCTGTAAGGTTCAGCTCTCCAACACTCTCCAATGTCCGCCGGTGCACGACGGTCGCCGCCCATCATTAGTCACAACTAAACTTCTGCTGGAGAGTGAAAGTTACGTTGAGTCTTGAGGTGCGCAGAGATACTATCTGCCGCAGCCTGATTTTAGTTCCACGCTATTTAGATAAACGCCCCATTTAAAATCTCTCTCTCGATCCTAGTAAAGGAAAAAAAAGGCTAGAGTTTATCATGGACGCGTCTCAGTTTTAGTCAAGCCGTAAAGTGAAGAACCAGAGCTTGTACATATTCCCACGTGAGGGGTGACCCCGCGGGGCGTTCAGTTAGTACTGAGTCTATACTCAAGGTCAAGTTCCACTCTCTAAACAGAGCTTTAGCGACTCCGTCATATAGACTAGACCGCGCGCGCGATTTTTTTTTTTGCTGAAGCAGCTAATCGATGGAAGAGTAGAGAACAGGTGCTCGACCAAAAATCTGCTTCAGAGGCTTGTTATCAGGTATTAACAGTTAAATCAAAATATTTCAAAACATCCAGAAAAGCAGAATAACATGTCCTACGGGCTACAGCCGGGCACTGACGAGCAGACGGCGCTGACGTCATTTCAATCAGGTCACAGGGCTCTTTAGACACCTTTTCTGTAAGACCCGTCTCATACCTTAGTATATAATACCGTAAACACCGGTGATTAGTATATGATCACATTGGCAGTCGCGGATCCACGAAGAGGCTGAATAAGCCTCGAGCGGACCCGCCGCTTGCAATGTGACATAATCTTACCATGCGCTTTGTTTTGTTTTTGTTTCTATTTACAACAGCAAACATTTCAAACAACCTATTGTTTTTTTTTAAAATGATGAAAAATCAGCCCAAAAAAAAAAAAAGTAAACATTTTAGAGCTAAATTTGTGGAGGATAGCCGGACATGCTGATGTCACTAGACCCCTAAATTCGATATGGTGACATGGGCATTTTCTTAAAATTCGATACGACGACACGGGCACGGACATCTAAGTGACATGGGACATGTGGCATTTCTTGAGTCCCACATGTGCCATGGACCATAGTGACATGAGGAAAAAAAAAAATGTTCAAAGAGTGCATCAGAAAAGTGCCATTTCAAGCCTAAACATTTCGCCAAATTTTTTTTTCTCTTGGATGGTACTCGGCTTTGCAGTGTCTGGGTCCTTAAAAATGTACCAGAATGCTCAAATTCGGGTTCTAAATATTTTCAAAAAACGTTTTCTCCCTTAGTGACGTGTGACATGGGCATTTCTTAAATTCGACATACGGCTGCATGGGGAGGACCCACCCGTCAAGGGCCCCATGATGACTCATACCCGCCGCGTTCAAACTAGCGTGGTGGTTATAGGTAGACCTTCTTTCAGTATCCACGTGACCAGATCCATCGCCGTCTCTTGAGCAACAGTAACCGAGGTAACTAGGGTTATTGTTATCCGGGCCGTAAGACGACAGTCTAAGACGGTGTGTAGTCGCGTTTTGCTCTCCCTAATACTCTAATTCAAGTCGAGTTACCGCTAACCCCTACAAAAAGAGGGTCATTTGTGTAATTCAAAAGTCGTTCCTTTGTTAGCAATGAGGGGGTCGTTCTATTCATTGATTTTATTATTTTTTTTTTTTTTCTTTTTTTTTTTTGTTTACAACAACAAGTCAAAGTACAGTCAATCAACCGAGATCCTTTCTACTTTGTGGGGGTGTAGAAGGATCTCCCCCCTGAGGTTACAAAGTCACCTCTTTATTTAAAGGGTTACGGGTCGCAAAGTCGCTTTCGCTTTCGCTTACAAGTCACAAAGTCGCATGAAATATTCAAGTCAAAAAGTCAAATTCATCAACTATCAGCACAGTCGTTTGAAAGGCATCAAGTCACCGAAAAACTCCTCTACAGTCACCTCCGACTCGCCTCCTCCCTACCCCCCTAAAGGGGGGTAGAGAGGAAGCGATTCCCTAGAGATCAGATAATTTTTTTTTTTCTCCCGAGCAGACCCCAAAAGCCCCCCCTCCCCCCCAAGTGCCCGCCCACCCCATAAATAGTGCCCCCCTCCCCCCCTCCCCTCCCCATGCATCTTAAAGTGCCCCCCTCCCCCCCTCCCCTCCCCTCGCCCCTTATAGAAGCCTCCCATTAGCTAGTCCAAGTCATGTGACCAAAAGGGAAGCGTAGTCTGTCTATTGTCTATATTATGCAAATGAGGGAGGGGGTCAGGTCACGTGACCAAGGGGGTGTGGCCTATTTTCTAAATAAAGAGCGCTTCCGGTCACGTGACCAAGAGGGTGTGGTCCTATTATGCAAATGAGGGGGTCACGTGATCCATGATTATGCAAATGAGGGAGTCACCTGACCAAATGGAAGCCACTGATTGGCTGGTGATCAAAGGGGCGTAGTCTACTATGCAAATGAGGGGGTCACGTGATCAAGGGGGCGTGGTCTATTATGCAAATGAGGGGGTCACGTGGGGGTCACGTGACCAAATGGCGGCCCTGATTGGCTGGTGATCAAGGGGGCGTGGCCTATTACGTAATTATGCAAATGAGGGGGCGTGGCCTATTACGTAATTATGCAAATGAGGGGGTCACGTGACCAAATGGAGGCCTCTGATTGGCTGCATGTCGATTGAGTAATAAACAGTACTTAACTATAGTCCCGTTCCGATACATACTATACTACTAATATATAGCGGTTTAAAACTATATCTCTTTAAGAGTAACACCAATGTTAACTAAGGGAGTGGGCTATGTCTGTATAACGTGTTATTTGATTATGGGATCGTCACAACACTCTACTGCTGACCTGGGCGGCTGGTAAACGGCTCAATGAGCCTATAATTATAACCTGAGCGGCCTGAGGTGTATGGGATCGTCACAACACTCTACTGCTGACCTGGGCGGCTGGTACACGGCTCAATGAGCCTATAATTATAACCTGAGCAGCCTGAGGTGTATGGGATCGTCACAACATTCTACTGCTGACCTGGGCGGCTGGTACATGGCTCAATGAGCCTATAATTATAACCTGAGCAGCCTGAGGTTTATGGGATCGTCACAACACTCTACTGCTGACCTGGGCGGCTGGTACACGGCTCAATGAGCCTATAATTACGAGGGGGCATAGATTTCGGGGGTGAGGGTCAAAAGTTCGTTCATGGTCTGCAGCAAAGCTGCATGGTCAGTTACAGACACTTAGTTAATCCTTAATGATATTAATAATTCATATAGAGTGGTTGCTTAATTCATCCGCCATTATAATGTCAATATGATTATTTCTAAATGTTTATTATATCATGATGTAAGATAAGCAAAAATAAGATGGTTGATAGACTAACTATTTATATAGTGACGTTTCAAAATGTGTCATTGTTGCATTATACTGTTAACCTGGATACATTTCAGATAAAATCATATGAGATACGATAAATATTAGCAGATTCAATTGCGAGTGTAGGGAGGGGGGAGGGGAGGTACATGCCATGGCAGACACTTGATGCTAAATACTTCAAATGGTAGTCTACCCCCCCCCCCCCCCCACTACCACCATGCACGCACAAAGCAACGGATATTACGACTGTGGTACGGCGTGCTCACGGGCCTGTCTACAGGTGGGGGGGGGGGGGGGGGGGGGGAGGATGTGCTGGCTGACTCAAGGACAAGCCTCACCCGGGGGGGGGGGGGGGGCATGCTACTGAACCAGGTACCGCTGACCACGGCCCAGTCCTACGAAGGTAGCCTTGTACGAGGGACCTGCTTACTGGAAGGTGTCATAAACTTAGGCGGGCTCCAGTGGTTTTTGGAATACCACATGGTCTGTGTTTTTGTGGAGGTGGTGGCTTGGGTGGTGTAGGTGGTGGCTTGGGTGGCATGTGTGTGTTGCTGGAACATCACATTTTCAGAACATGATTGTACTGGAAAGTTCCCAGGGTTGTTGGGAGAGGTGGTGCCGGTGGGTAGTGGTGGCATGTGTGCGATCATGTGGTGACCAACATCACATTTTCAGGACTTGAATGTACTGGCAAGCACCAGGGGTGGTGGTGCAATGTGAGGAATTGGTGGTGCCTAGTGGTGCCTCTTAGTGCAAGTTGTTGAGGTTAAACTTATGTGTACTTTCCTATACGCTACATAGCGCTATCAAGCGCGGGAATCACGGTACAGTGCTGCCGCCCTGGTGGTAGTTTATAGAAGTAAAATCCAGTTGCATTTGGTGTTGTGTTTTGCTGCCCAATAAACCGGAAGTAGCGTGGTCTACGACGGAATTTGTTTGGCAATTGAAGAAGAGAAGTGTTGTGCCTTTTCTTGAAGATAATCCTCCACAAACTAAATATGGCTTCCAGCTCTACAGGTTATGGGTCCAAGCATCTGATGTTTGATGGAGATGAGGCAAAGTATGAACTGTGGGAAGTGAGGTTTCTTGGCTACATGAGGAAATTGAAACTGCTTGATGTTATTGATGGTGTAGGAATAGCATCTGTGGATAAAAAGGCTGAGGCCTTCTCTGAACTAGTACAGTTCCTAGATGACAGGAGTTTATCTCTTATAATAAGGGATGCAAAGGATGATGGGAGGGAGTCTCTGAAAATCCTAAGGGCACACTATCAAGGAAAGAGTAAGCCCAGAATAATTTCCTTGTACACACAACTGACATCCCTACAGCTAGGCCCTAATGAGTGTGTCACAGACTATATGATAAGGGCAGAAACAACTGCAACTGCATTGAAGGGAGCTGGGGAAAATGTCAGTGATAGTTTACTGATAGCTATGGTGCTAAAGGGACTGCCTTCAGAATATAAAACATTTGAAACTGTGGTGACCCAGAAAGATGACAAGGAACATAAATTCAGTGAATTTAAAGTGGCATTGAGAAGCTTTGAAGAGAATGCCAAGTGTTCGGGATCTAGATCTAGCGAGGACAGTATTATGAGAGTTGGAAATGACAGGCGTGGTGGTGGTTACGGTAAACCCATTACATGCTTCGCCTGCGGGCAACAGGGGCATAAATATGCTGACTGTAAAAACAAGGAGAGATTGCCCCGTTGGTGTCAGAACTGTAAGACACACACCCATGACACTGAGTACTGCTACAAGAAGAAGGACTCTGTCAGAACTGTTAATGACACTGACAAACCGGACACACACTCTTTTGTGTTTCGAGTGAATGTGGACATTTCTAGTGACCAAGACAAAGCACATGGTTTGCTGGTGGACTGTGGTGCAACTACGCACATTATCAACGACAAGTCCAAGTTTGTGAACTTTGATAAAAACTTTGACCCCGAGAGACACTTCATAGAGTTGGCCGATGGTAGCCGGACTAACGGTGTTGTATTGGGAAGGGGAACCGCAAGTGTTTCATTGAATGATGCAAACTGTATAAAACAAGATGTGTTGCTTGAAAATGCCCTGTATGTCCCATCCTACAGACAAAATATTTTTTCAGTGCAAGCTGCAGCAGAAAAGGGGGCCTCAGTAAGTTTTAATGCGAGTTCTGCCGAGTTGGTAGCCCCAAATGGTATCTCATTTGACATTGAAAAACACGGTCGGTTGTATTTCTTGAACAATGTAGTATCATCCGAAAATGAAAAATGTAGTACTCCAAAGGTTCAATCCCACACAGTGGAAGAGTGGCATAGAGTTTTGGGTCACTGTAACATTCGAGATGTTGTGAAATTGGAATCTGTGGTAAAAGGAATGAAGATCACAGATAAAGGAAAAGAAAATTTCAATTGTGAAACTTGTATTAAGAGTAAAATGACACAATCTAGGAACAGGGAGGCAGACAAGAGAGCCACAGCCCCACTAGAAGTCATGTATTGTGACCTTGCAGGTCCTGTAACACCTGTAGCAAAGGAAGGTTTCAAATATACACTGTCATTTGTTGATGATTATACTGGTGTAAATATGGTCTATTTCTTGAAAGAAAAGTCAGATACCACAAAGGCAACAGAAAAATTCTTGGCAGATGTGTCTCCCTATGGGAAGGTAAAGTGTGTTCGTTCCGATAATGGTGGGGAATTTATCTCTGCGGAATTTGAAAACCTATTGATTAGGAATCAGATTAAGCATGAGAAAACTGCCCCATATTCTCCACACCAAAATGGCACTGTGGAGAGATCTTGGCGTACAGTGTTTGAAATGGCAAGGTGTCTGATTTCTGAGAGTGAGTTGCCAAAGGAGATGTGGACTTATGCTGTTATGTGTAGTGTATACACCAGAAACAGATGTTACAATGAAAGACTCAAGATGACACCATTCGAAGCACTCACTGGTCAAAGACCAAACCTGAGCGGTATGCATATATTTGGTACTGTGTGTTATGCTTATGTGCAGGAGAAAAAGAAGCTGGATGACCGCAGTGAGAAAGGTATTTTTGTGGGTTATGACAAGAATAGTCCAGCGTACCTTGTATATATCCCAGAGCGTCGGTGTGTACGACGGGTAAGATGTGTAAAGTTCACTGACAAGTTTGATGAAGCCACAGGAAACAGTGATGAACCGGTATGTGTCGCACCTCAGGTAGAACTTGTCAACCCCCCAGCTCCAGATGTAGCTGATGATGTTCCTGGTCAAGATGCAAATGGTGATGAGCTTGACCAGAATCCTGAGGTCAATGTTGAGGATGCTAGGTATCCTCAGAGGAGACGTAACCCACCGGATTACTTGGCCCGGGACTACGTCACCACTACTGTGGACTATTGCTACCACATGTCACACATCCCAAATACATATACCGATGCTATGAACTGTGATGATGCTCAAAAATGGCAGAAAGCCATGGATGCTGAAATTGATGCTTTAATGGACAATGACACTTATGAACTCGCCACACTACCCGCGGGTAGAACTGCAGTGGGGGGAAGATGGGTATATGCGGTTAAGATGGGACAAAACGCTGATGAACAGTACAAGGCCCGGTTTGTGGCTAAAGGTTATTCTCAAGTCCCAAATGTTGACTATCATGAGACATTCTCACCGACTGCCCGCATCACGTCCGTTCGCCTGTTGATGCAATTAGCTGTCCAAGAGGACATGGTTGTCCACCAGATGGATGTTAAAACTGCCTATCTGAATGCACCGATAGACTGTGAACTGTATATTGAACAACCAGAAGGTTTTGAAGTGAAGGGTAAAAACGATGAGAAATTGTATTGTAGACTGAATAAGTCTCTGTATGGTTTGAAACAAAGTGGCAGGAACTGGAACAACATGTTGGACACTTATCTGAAGGACGAAGGTTTCCTACAGTCTGAGACTGATTTTTGTGTGTATACTAAGTTTGAACAAAATTCCAAGACTATTGTAGTAGTTTGGGTTGATGACATTATCATTGCAGCGAGCGATGAGCAGACGCTCAACACAGTCAAACAGTCTCTGTCTACCAAATTCAAAATGAAGGATCTTGGTAAGTTATCCTGGTTCTTAGGTATTGAGTTCAAATGTGAAAATGGTAATATTGAGATGAACCAGACCAAATATGTTGAAAAGATCCTGAAACGTTTCAAAATGGAAGATTGTAAACCAAGAGCAACTCCTTGTGATGTAGGTTGCAATACCACCAAATCTGAGGATTCTGAAGAGTTAGCTGATGCTAAATTGTACCGAGAAATTGTGGGAAGTCTGATCTATTGTATGTCAATCACAAGACCTGATCTATGTTATGTTGTAACCAAGTTATCTCAACACATGGTAAGTCCCACCAAAGCAGATCTCGGTAGAGCCAAACAGGTTCTGAGGTACATCAAGGGTACACTTGATTATGGATTGAGGTTCCAAAAGTCTGATGTTCAGTTAGAATTGAGTGGATTCTGTGATGCCGATTGGGGAGCATCTGACGACAGAAAAAGCATAACTGGTTATGCATTTAGGTTGACCAAAGATGGTCCACTCATTTCTTACAAAAGTAGGAAGCAACAGTCTGTTGCTTTGTCTACTTGTGAAGCCGAGTATATGGCTTTGTCAGCTGCTACCCAAGAGGTAAAATTCCTTCGTCAACTTCTGACTGACATGACTGGTAATAAGCAAACAAAAGGTGTCGTTTTGTATTGTGACAACCAAGGTGCACTCGCATTAGCCAAAAACCCAGTACATCACCAAAGGTCTAAACACATTGACATCAGGTATCATTTTGTAAGAGCTGAAGTGCAAAACTATACACTTCAACTCAAGTATGTCCCAACAGCAGATAATGTTGCCGATGCCTTCACAAAGCCGATTACTAAGCCCAGGCTTGGTAAATTCCTCCATGCATTAATGGGTACATAAAATGTAACTACCATGTCTATATCATAAGTTCTATATCATAAGTTGGTTGATGTATAAGTTGATGTGTAAATCACTATCGATGTATCTATCATAAGTTTAAGTGGGGGTGTTGAGGTTAAACTTATGTGTACTTTCCTATACGCTACATAGCGCTATCAAGCGCGGGAATCACGGTACAGTGCTGCCGCCCTGGTGGTAGTTTATAGAAGTAAAATCCAGTTGCATTTGGTGTTGTGTTTTGCTGCCCAATAAACCGGAAGTAGCGTGGTCTACGACGGAATTTGTTTGGCAATTGAAGAAGAGAAGTGTTGTGCCTTTTCTTGAAGATAATCCTCCACAAACTAAATATGGCTTCCAGCTCTACACAAGTGGTGTCCAAAGGTGGTGCAATGTGTGCATGTGTAGCAGGGCCTCGTCACGCAAGGCCGCGCATCTGGGTTTTCCTTAGGGTATGCATAGAGGTCAGTTACTATTGTAACTGACCAATAACCTGAGCGGCCTGAGGTGTATGGGATCGTCACAACACTCTACTGCTGACCTGGGCGGCTGGTACACGGCTCAATGAGCCTATAATTATAACCTGAGCAGCCTGAGGTGTATGGGATCGTCACAACACTCTACTGCTGACTTGGGCGGCTGGTACACGGCTGAATGAGCCTATAATATTATAACCTGAGCCCCGATGAAATTGGGTAAAGATCGGAAGAAATGCCACACTTTACACCAAAATATTGCTTAGATGGAGAGTGTTTTGAAGAAACTAGTGACATATATCATCACCATTTTTTGTATAGAATACAACTGAAAAGGAATTAAAGTGATACAGATGTGCAAACATGTCCAAAATTAGCTTCTCCAAACGTTCACTTTTTTTTGGCAGAATCTCAGTTTTTTTCAGTTTTTCAAAGAAATCTCTTATTTTAGGTGATAAAACTCTTTTTTTTTCCCATTTCTTTTCACAAATACAGATACCTGAGGTGTTTTGCAACAGAATGATATAGCTCAAATAGTTCACATGATATTGCATAAAGGTGTAATAGATGAGAGAAAAGACGTCTGCACGAAAAAAGAGGGTGACTATATAAGAGTGGGCTTGACCTAGTTTCACAGCGTTACAGAGAACATAGCCCACTCCAACTAGCAGGAGAGGCATAAATGAGAGGTGTAAACTTCTAAATGAATGATATAATTAAGATCCCAGAAAAGATACGTTTCTAGATGTTTTTTTAGTCATAGCTTCCATTCCCGACCTTTATCTTAATTATTATCTGTTTCTATGAAATATGGCTCACTCTCACCAGATCGATGCAACTATTATTTGGCCGTACATGATCGGTGGCCGTACATGATCGGCAGAGTACAAAATCCACCTATTACCCCCTGCACTACGATATTTAACTCATCTAACCATACCTACAGGCGGTAATGTATCTTTGGGGAGTTTATTTGAAAAAAACAACTCCCAAAATATTTATAGGGGCCAAAGGGGGGGGGCCCAATGTACAACCGATCATGTACGTCACATGAAGTACATGATCGGTTTGGAATGTCATGTACAATTTTCTCATCACCCACTGCTTCACATGTCTCTGATTATACATATTTAGACCTACATCATATGTACACCTTGCTATGATTGATTTATGTTTTAAAACATCTCCAGGAGCATGGAAAAACGGAAGACTCCGAGACTAAAATGCCGGAAACTCTTCTGCGACAAGTGCGCTCGCCTAGACAAGGGCGGGGAAAATCAGGTCCAAAACAACAGGCAAAAGTTTCGTAGCAAAAACAAACATCACCCGTGGGAGCTCTAACCTAATATATTGCCTAGAATGCAGAACGTGCAAAATGCAATACGCCGGGGAAACAGAGAGAGCCCTCAAATTCCTAATATACTAGCACGTACACTCGGTAACAAAGAACAAGGGAGAGACAGACGTGTCATGGCACTTCAACCAGTGTGATCACAAAAAAGATAAAGACATGAAGTTCTTCGTCGTGGACTTCATAAACAGACACCCAAAAAGCGACAAAGGGAAGCACCTACTAGCGGTAGTGGAATTCCACTGGATAGAGAAACTTCATAGCCATTCACCCTTGGGGATGAGTACAAAGGACGGCAGCCATGGGTGAAACATCGATACGTCCTCGTTAAAAAAGCCACACCAAATTTACTCGGCGGTTCACCCAACAAGGACTAATTCCTATAAAAATACACCAGTCCCTCAAATATTTCCCATACACTTGTATCTATAAATAAGGCAACTTTTATAGAGTTATGCACAAATAAATAAAAAGACGAGGCCTAATAGACTGCCAAATGGGGTCTATTGTCTTTTATAAAAATATATACATAGTAGCACTATATCAATATTTTTCCTGTCAAATCCACCTGATGATGACGCCATAAGGGTTGAAACTACAAAGTGAGGCCTACCACTAATAAATCATACCAAAGGAGTCACCCCCACAGATATGATAAAACCCCATCCACTCAATGCTACTAGGCCATAGGCCTACTCATCCCAAAAATACTTATGTAAAAAGGAACAGCCTGTACACAAAATATAGTTATAGGGCCTAGCAGTGCCAAAACTATTAAGAGTACAACAGCACCACACAACTAGGCCCCACTGAAGTACAGTGCCAGTGTCTAGCAAACTGCACTTGTGTGAGCACAGTGTCAGTATGAATAGGTCAGAGTCTGACCCAGGTGTGACCAGCTGACCACATGAGTAACCAATGGGAGCAATGGTGGGAAATTTGATGCATAAGTCCAGCTGGGAAATGTCAGCAGGGCCTAGGGCACTTTGTAGTTGTGGTCCTCGTGAAACAAAATATGTTTTAAACATGGTCAGAAAGGGTACTTAAGGTACTGATAATGTACGTCACCGATCATGTACGTCACATGACTTACATGATCGGTATTGAAATGTCATGTAAAATACTCTTAATAGACTCATCTACACATCTAAACCATTTTAAATACCAAGACAGACATTATATATGTACACCTTGGTAAGGTTTATCTGTGTTTTATCATGGTCAGAAAGGGTAGAGTAGTCAATAATCACCGATCATGTCTGTTACCGATCATGTACGTCACATGACGTACATGATCGGTCAAATATACAACAGTCCAACATTATAGCACTCCAATGCACTATATGGGTATATATCTAAAACTGGACATCGACATCCATGTATCAGAGTCCTTCTAACAGAAAGCTATATTCAGTCTCATCAAAGTAGAAATACATAGGTTGCTATATGAAGGAGAAGGCCATGTTCATGCCTATGTGTATGTCTGTGTGGGTGTACATGAGTCTGTGTCCATGAGTGTCTGCATTCATGCTACAGTCATAGGGTGTTTTTAGGGAAATTTCCCTTTTTTGCGATTTTGAACTTTTTTTCTCGCCAAATAGGGGTTTTTTAGGCAAATTTCACTTTTTTGCGATTTAAAATTTTTTCCCGCCAAATAGGGGTTTTTTAGGCAAATTTCACTTTTTTGTGATTTTGAACTTTTTTCTCGCCAAATAGGGGGTTTTTAAGCAAATTTCACTTTTTTGCGATTTTGAACTTTTTTCTCGCCAAATAGGGGTTTTTTAACTCTTCCTTTACCGATCGCGCCTTTTGGCGAATTTACCCCTCAAGACCGATCGCGCCTTTAGGCACAAAATCGGCCGTTTTTTGGCCGATTTTGGCCGATTTTTGGCCCTCTGTACTTTGCTTAAAAATTGGTAGAATCCCATGATTTTTTCTGACAGTGGTCTATGGCATATTGTCTCTGCATATCTTAATCGGTTTGTACATACATTAACTATTCTAAAAATGCTAGGCACCTCAACTTGCATGAGATTTATCTCATTTTCAATATAATTTGAGCAATATTTAAGGCAAAAATCATGAAAAATGTCAAATAATATTGTTTTTTGGGTGAAAAATGATTTTGCCCAATTTTTCATGCTGAAAAAGATAGTACCAAAAGTTTCGGTCTATTTTGATGCATTATGGCCTAAATATAAGTTGCCATGGCAACATAAATACATTAAAAGAAGCTAAATCAAATTACAAATAGGGCTTTATCTCCCTAATTTGAACACATAGAGCGATTTAGGGTATCTTACTTTCTGGTCATTCGATACTGTTTATTTTGTCATAGATGTACTTTTGATTAGAATATTGACAAAATTCTTTCAGTTTCTGAAAGGTTAGGCCATCCCCTACATCTTAATATTCCATTTAAATTTCATCTGAAACAATCTGGTTTTGGGAGAGGTGCCTTTATTTGGGACGTGGTAAAGGAAGAGTTAAGCAAATTTCACTTTTTTGCGATTTTGAACTTTTTTCTCGCCAAATCAGGTGTTTTTAGGCAAATTTCACTTTTTTGCGATTTTGAACTTTTTTCTCACCAAATAGGTTTTTTTTAGGTGAATTTCACTTCTTTGCGATTTTGAACTTTTTTCTCGCCAAAAGCTGCAGAATCTACCTCTATGCGTGATCCCATTGATGGACTCTGGATAGACCCATGCATAGTGAAGACCTACATAGTGGACATGAGGTCAAGTTAAAAACTGCAAGTCACTTGTTTTGCAACTTGCACTGAACTGAACCTAATAGCCCTTGACTGGATTGTCATCAATCAATTAAACTATGACCAAACTCCCTCTATTTCGGAGACCAAATACACTATCAAATGATTTATATTTTTTCAAAATAACACCCTGTGTAGAATGGCTCGGTATTCAGGAATCCTACTGCGAATAAAAACATGTCATATTCTAATTCTAAATACCTGAAAATTGAGAAATGCTGACGTTCACGGGTTATGTAGGAAATGTACTAAAAACAGCAAAAAAAGGCAACAAAACCCTAATTTTCTCAAAAACTGTTCAGTAGGATTTTTTCTAACTGAGGTTCCACTGTTTTCTACCCTCATATTACACATTGGCATAGAGAATATATTGACACCTAGTCAGGATTTTGCGCTAGGAGCAATCTGTGAGGCGAAAAACAGCCAAAATGAGCCACTGGTCTGAAGTATAAAACTGGGCATCGATCACTATAGAGCTACAAAGAGACAGAGAATCGATGTCCAGTAATAATCACCGATCATGTCCGTCACCGATCATGTACGTCACATGACGTACATGATCGGTATTGAAATGTCATGTAAAATACTCTTACTAGGCTCATCTACACATCTAAACCATTTTAAATACCAAGACAAACATTATATGTACACTTTGGTAAGGTTTATTTATGTTTTATCATGGTCAAAAAGGGTAGGGCAGTCAATAATCCCCGATCATGTACGTCACCGATCATGTACGTCACCGATCATGTACGTCACCGATCATGTACGTCAACGATCATGTACGTCACCGTACGTTACCGATCATGTACGGCCGCCGATCATGTACGGCCACTTTTTAGTTGCACTGATTTGGTGAGAGTGAGCCATATTTCATCCAATATATTTTGTTCAATAAAACAAAAATTGAGACATGTTTTGGTCATAATAATACATGTTTTTCCCCACTGCATTTGTGCATTTCACTATTCTAATTAAAACACCAAAAATGTCGTTTGGTTACAGCCTGCAGGCCTATACATGTACAATGCAGCACCTGGTGTATTTGCCCCAATGATGACGTCATGGGCTGCAGCAGATAGGGTCGATTCAGGTAAAGCGAACCAGAGGTAAAGAAAACCAGTTTGAACGTTTTGCAGTGCACTGACCATGGATATGTACAAATAATTTCTGATTATCATTGATTTGAAACCATGAGTGATAAGCTTTCTTTAAAAAACATTATATTTGAGTGTATTCGTACATGCATTATAACATGCCAGATTTACCACATGACAAAAAATGCATAATTGCTGCCTCCGACTTTTTTGGACAGAGATTTTGAAAGTCAGTTAAATTAGTGAAAGCCCATAGATAATTGATATATTAAGCTTTCAGAATGAAGTTTGTGGGGTTTTTAAGTTTAAAAAATTGCTTAAAATAAAAATATGCTGTGAAAACCATTTAGAATTAAAAGATTTTTTTTGGTTCGATAAAGCGAACCAGTTATTTTAGATAAACCAAACCAGTGTCTAATGTCTTATGATTAGTTTTGGGGCCCCTCTGTGACACTTAGGCACATAGACCTATGTGTTTATTCTTTAGATGTGTAGATATCTTTTTAAAATAGCCTTTACCAAGTTTTGTGTGCATTGTATTCAATAACTATTAAATGTTTCATAGGTAATTCAGAAAGAGGTCTAATTTGGCTGAAAGAAAATAGCCTCATAGACTACAGGTGTTTGACATCTGCAGCTAAGGCTATCATAACAAAAGTTTCAATTATATTTTTATAGTTTAGAGTTACATTCCTCAGAATAACAGAACATTTGCCTACTTCTAGTAAATATGGCCCTAATGGGAGTGGATGTGGCTTATTAGATCACAACTAGGCCCTTTATAGGCCCATAGATCCTATGACTAGGCCTTCCAGTAGGCCTATGTGTGTTGGACCCAAATTTCGCAAATGCCATTTTGCTAAGCTTAGGCCTGCACACATTAGGAAATCAAAGTGGATGCTATCCATGTATAAAATACTGTTGAAATCAAATGAAGTGTTCCTGTGACTCACAAAATACACAGTCCCCTATTACCTAATAGGACTAAGAGGCCCTTTAAGCCTTTTATTGTTGATTTTCATACAGACTTAATATTGCTTCTTGGATGGTGCTACCTTCTAGTATTTAGCATTTTCATCAGATTCCCTGTCCCAGCATAACACCAAATTGTAAGTGAACTCTGGCAGTCACACTGTGCTGTTTGCAGCTGCAGAAACCAAACTCATGAATCTTGTAGAGCATGGTTTCCCCTTGAGTTTGGAGGGAATTGGCATATAACAACGCTAAAGCAAATTGACTGAAAGGTGTCTGTAAAACCAAAGACTGCTGGGCACTACTGGCTTGCAGGTTCCATGAAGCGACACTATAACTTCTCTTTAAAGAAAGCTGAAGATCTCAGTATTGGCAGGGCCATGGCCATTGGGGATGAAGCAAGGTAATCACTGGTTCAAGACCTATCAAGAAACACTAGCAGGACTAGGAATAGAGAACAACCACTCACATATATATATGGAACATTTATGAGAAAAGACCAAAGACCGGTCAGGGTTCAGAGCATGTGAGTGTGCCAATAATGACCATAACCCCTGGAGGGCAATCTTGTGGGTATAAATGCTATAAGACAAATCTCATCGCCAATGATTATCCACACAGGGAAGAGTATGAAAGAACTTGTGGAATGGTGCAATGTATAATACAGTCAACTCCCTCTTTGCAACCAACCCTCTACTATGACCATTTTGCCATTACAAACATATTTGGAAAGCACCAACCAATTTTCCCTTCATTTTAGTGTAAAAAGATCTCTCTAATGTGACCACCCCCACCCTTTGACCAGTAAAATTCAAGTTTTAAAGTATGCTTTTCTCCCTCTAGTGCAACCACTCTGCCAGTATAGTAGACCCAAAAGTAAGCCAAGATGAGGGGGCAAAAGCCCCCAACTCCTCTCACCAGTAGTCGCAGATCAGAAGGCCAGGAACCCCCTGCTCCCACGCACTCACTTGACCACTATAGTCGGTCATCAGAGGGCCAGAACCCCCCTCAATCACCTAAGCAGTCACCTTGGAGATGGTCATAAGCTCGCCCCTGAGTCAGCTGCCTATGATAGTAGTCAAAGATCAGAGGGTCAAAAGCCCATGCTAACTCAGTCACCTAACTTGTAGATTAGACGGCCAGATACCTGCCTCCACTCACTCACCTATCCTATTGAGTTATAGTAACATGCAGGCTTTTCACAAAAAAAAGGTGGCTCATAGAATATTATGAAGCCTCCTTATGATCTGGTATGGAGAAGTATCAATAATTATGCTGAGGTTACAACACACATGATATACATGAGCACTATATGGTTGACATGACTGAATATGATAAAGACTAACTTCAAATCATCAAGTAGCAATCATCAACAGATTTATTAGTAACGTATATATATATATATGTGTGTCCCTAAGCTATTGGGATATTTACTCATACAAATTACTGAAATATGTATATAATAAAGAATGTTATAATAATACATTGTTTTATGCTCTCTTAATTAAATCTGGATCCCCTATGTTTTGAGATTCTGTATAACTATATATAAAGTATCTGCAATTAAGAATACTCAACCTACCGGTAAAACAAAATCAAGCGACTCATCTGTCCACTGAGAGACTAATACATGAATGCTTGCAATCAACGCTCTCAGGACTGAGCCTAAAGAGAACTATCAATACTGCATGTATTATGTTAGAAGAGTTACATATCCCTTCTGCCACCTTCACAGAGGGGCAATAGCTTCTTGTATAAATCTCATCTATTTTTCTTTATCAATGTCCACATATAAATCGAAAGCACACTGGTCATCTGGCTTGAACAAGTACATGTACTTGGCTTATATTTAAAGAATCTCTTGAATATCTACATATCCACTATCAACCTTATCTTCTAGGTTTATCAAATTGAGGTCAATATGACTTTGCTTCAGATAATCCCATATTGCATTCTTATACAGAACATGCAAATAAAAAGTTTGTTCTTCAAATACTCAAGTAATACTTCATCAGTTCTATTGCACATCAGATTTCAATTCTATACCTGAATTTATATAGAACTGGAACGCTATCTATGGCAGCTGTAATTTGGCAACAGACCCATGCAACCTTTTATTAAAACACTACCCTAAGTTCTCGCGTAGAAGCCGCGATTTGTATGAGAGTCAGAGCTTTCTTTTGATACCAAACATGGTTACATGGGGTGCGGCTTATACGAGAGGGATGTATACTTCAGTACTAAATTAGCAGTTTTCCCTCTGTGGCTCATATAATTTGTCAAATACGCCTTATAAGCGGGAATTTATGCTATCTGCTGTAACCTTTTATCAGAACACTAACTGCTGTCTGATGACCATCACACATTATACTATAGGGACAAAAGGCAGAGAATGTGTATCATACTTCCACACGCATATAGTAAATCAATATTACATATTTTTACTACCTTTTTTAGCATAGACCATTTAGTTTGATATCACATGAACACTAGAGTAACGAATATTTAATTTTGTATTGAGTATACACATTGGAAGTGAGTGCGGTTACCATCGGTTCTCAACCTTCAACCTGATATGGGTAGTTTATAACTAAATGTCCATTCAACATCCATGAACAATAGACCTGAATACTTAAGTTTTTACACAAATACAGTCAGATATCCATCACAGTTAAACTGCCAGCTAGTAAATGTATGTCTGAAGATACTGATCTCGGTAAAAACAATTGTACAAAGCTATCAATCTCATATACCAGTATATAAAACCAGGTGAATGTAAGAGTTGGCAGAGATGTCTCTCTCTAGGTCACCGAGGTAGTTTATACTGTGCCCAATAAATGGGATTTGTACTCAATTTGTAGATGTGCCCTATGGTAAAAATGGGTGGAGTCCCTTAACAACGAAGCTTAAGTCTTCAACTTTAGAGTCAAACACAATTGATACATATGAAGCATATTGCATATGAATTTATGTAAAAAATACCTTTAAATAGACATTTGTAGAGTGATAAATGCAAACTTTTGATTATGTACTTCAACAATACAATTGCAGATGATTATGGATCAGGTTCTTCTTCAGGACTAGTATATATCAATTAATAATGCTTGGTCACACATCAGGAAAATCTCAAGTGAAGTACAGAAATGCCCATTCTACCATACTTGGCTACATGTATAACAATCAGAAAAGTTGAACATCCCTCAATACCTACTCGATGAACATTGGCACATCCTACTCCGACCTTGTTCTGTGACTTTTCTTATACTCCTTTAACTGTTATGTTGTTGGTGTGGTTAGGCTGGTGAGCACTTTCTTTGTGGTCTCGTAGGCCAAGAACAGCATGCCTGTAGCAGGGAAGGTACGGAGGAGTGTCGGTCCGAGGCCTTTATACAAGGCTCTTATTCCTGTAGAAGAATTAGGTCTAGACATTAGGAAATGTAGGTATGACCATAATGTTCTTTCATATACCCTTCAATTGGTGGATAACACAATGGCATATATAGTCTGACTGCCAGGATAGTTGTGGCTTCTATAGAAGAATTTATGGTAATACCAGAAAATGTTGAGGTCAAATATATGAGACAATTTTCTAATCCCTATAGTAGGCCTATGGAAACAGTTTAAAACTCTCATGGCCCCATTGCAGGACCATGCATTGTTCACTAAATGATTTTCAAAGTAAAAATTACTTTCTTAGAAAAAGTGGATGTGGACAAAGTAAATAAAAAGGTCAGAATGGAGACATATGTCTCAATAGTGGCTTACCTTCATTCCTACCTATCCAAAGAGTAAGGGGTATGAAGCCCTTTGGCCCACTGGTTTGACCCACTTGGACCCTTGATTTGACAACATCCGCAGGGAATATGGCAATCCATAGACACAATCCTCCGATACCACCAGACAGAATTGTCCTTAGTGCACCGATGTCATCAGGGCTCTGACCTTCAGCAGTTAGAAAGTTCCGAGACATCTCATAACCTCCAAAGAAAAAGAAGTATCCTGGCATCTCACGAGCGAATGTTGGTACAAGGCCCCGGAAGAAACCGCGGAAGCCTTCTTCTTTCATAATCTGTTTAGTTAATACCCAGGGTCCTCTGAAAATGAAAATTTACATTAATTCTAAACAATCCTGTCATGGGCTTGGAAGTTGGTGATCATATATATGTACATGACTTGAGTTTTTTATTTATATGTCTTATACTGGGGAGCACTACTGATATAGAATGGGATACTTACATTTTTGTTGTGGGAGGCAGCTGACCAGAAGAAACCATTTGTTTCATTGCTTGTAGTTTACACTTCACAAGTTCGGTTGGACATAGTGTGAATGTAGAAAAGAATGCGGCTAAACCTCCAGCAGTTGCTTTACCCAAAGCGCCCAATTCATCACCTTCCTTTTTCCCAACTGCCTGTAGGGTAAAACATTAGCTTGTTAAGAGAATATCGATGTATAATCTAAACATGGATTAGGGATAATGGCTGTAAATGAGCAAAATTTCATGCCAAATGATCAACTTTATGTTATCAACCAAGGCCTATACTCACTGTCATGACAGCCTTCTGACACATCCCATAACACATGAAGAGGACAGAGTTCTCAGCTACTTGGGCAGCTACTGACGGGACAGTTCCAGCGTATAGTCCACGCACCAGGCCCTCCTCCCGAAAGGTCCGAAGGAAGCACTCTCCACCATTTTTATACAGTGTAGGGAAGGTCTGCATCTTTACTTTAACAGTGTCCAGAGGCTGCCCCACATACACAGATGCTGTCCCACCTACAGAAGCAAATACATGATTAAATACTAAATTCATCAACTCATTCACACAGTTTTCAATGACTGGTGCATTATTCTTTTCACTCATAGCATCGAGATGTACACTTAAGTAACTGTTCCCACTCAAGAACCAATGTTTTATTCATTACTCATCGCAATACCTATGTAAATCTACTACATCATGTGTTATTGAAAATGAGGACCTCTTGGCTTATATAGATGAATATTAATAGGAAAGGATTTCTCATGAATTAATCTCAGGGATTAATATACCTGCACAGCCTCCTATAAAGTCTATGGCGGCCTCCAATGCAGCAGGCTGAGGTGCTGCTGCCTTCAGATGAGGGAAGTTTTCCTCAGCTGTTGTCATGTTGAGAATTCAGTCTGCAAATGCAAGAGACGAAGACTTCCATAAGGGTACACATTTAAACTAACTTTGTAAAAAAAAGTATTTTCCCCGGGTGTCTAACAACTAAATGTTTATACCGTTGGTTTTTTTTAATATAAAACTATTTCAATGCAATTAAAATATCTTAAATTGACTTAAGGTCAATGCCCTTCTATGTTAAGGTCATAACTATGGTGTAATTCCAATACCAGTAATTTGGTATTAATTGGTTATCCTACAGGATATTTTTGACCTGTTCTCACGGAGTGTCTAGGTCAACCCTGAGTCAACAAGCTCTAGCTAGGAATTGAAGAAGGTTAAAATGACTTAGGTACCCCATATCAGAGTATCAAGTACTGTTGTCGGTGATTCTTCAGAAAGCAAATGGTTTTGGCTATTGCTGATACTGTAGAAATGAAAAGCAAAAATGATGGGACTTGTACGGTAAATACCGGTAGTGTTCCACTTCTGATTTCCCCCGTAGGAATAAATTTTTTAAATATATCTACCCACTTAAATATTACACATATGGATATGTAAATAGGCCTACATTTCAAGTCTTATGAAGAGATGTCCAGACCTCTAAAGTCTCACGCATTCGGCGTGGTCTCACGCATTTAGGTGCACTCATGCTGAGGGCCCTCTTTCTCACACTTTCCCGGGCTTTCTAAAACTGAAAGAATTTTTCAGATATTCCTACTAGAACCAAAGTTATCAAATAATTGTCAGATGTCACCAGACTACATAAATGATGAGCTCAACTTTCAAAAAATTTCGACATTTAAGGACGGCCTCAAGTACCTACTGCCGTACCTCCTCTTGTCCTCCCTCAACCTGTGACCTCCCTCCCCATGTCCTCCCTCCCCCTGTGTCCTCCCTCCTCCCGTGTCCTCCCTCCCCCTGTGTCCCCCCTCCTCCCGTGTCCTCCCTCCTCCCGTGTCCTCCCTCCTCCCGTGTCCTCCCTCCCCCTGTGTCCCCCTCCTCCTGTGCCTTCCCTCCCCCTGTGTCCTCCTTTCTCCTGTGACCTCCTCTCTCCTGTGACCTTCCTCCCCCTGTGTTCTTCCTTTCCCTGTGTTCTCCCTCCTGCTGTGACCTCCTTTCTCCTTTGACCTCCCTCCTCCTGTGACTTCCTCCTCCCGTGTCCTCCCTCCCCCTGTGTTCTCCCTCCCCCTGTGTCCTCCCTTCTCCTGTGTCCTCCCTCCCCCTGTGTCCTCCCTCCCCCTGTGTCCTCCCTCCTCCTGTGACCTCCTCTCTCCTGTGACCTCCCTCCTCTGACCTCCTCTCTCCTGTGACCTCCCTCCTCCTGTGACCTCCTCTCTCCTGTGACCTCCCTCCTCCTGTGACCTCCCTCCTCCTGTGTCCTCTCTTCTGCTGTGACCTCCCCTCTCCTGTAACCTCCCTCCTCCTGTGTCCTCCCTCTTCCTGTGTCCTCTCTACTCCTGTGCGCTCCCTCTTCCTGTGTCCTCCCTTCTCTTGTGACCTCCCCCCTGTGTCCTCCCTCCTCCTGTGTTCTCCCTCCCCCTGTGTTCTCCCTCCTCCGGTGTCCTCCCTTCTCCTATGACCTCCTCTCTCATATTGGCATGAACTGTATGTGTAGATATACCTAATTCAAGGCTTCACCCTCAACGCTAGTATACCAATTTTTGACTGGAATAGCACCCGAAAAACTACATGAAGACCCTTGTTGAGAATGCCTAGTATGGGCCATATAGTAGAATAAATGTATGGTGCTCTATGTACCCTTGAATTGCTTGTATACACCTGCCACACTGCCTACCCAGCACGCAATTCGACGTCATGCCAACGTTGGCATGACGTCGGCTGGCGTTGGCATGACGTCGGTTATTTCCGTTGTCCCAAGTGCTTTTTGGCCGTCCATTTCTACTATGTGCCAACGTCGCCGTTGGTATGACGTTGGGCCAACGTTGGGCCAACGTCATGTTGGCATGACGTTGGCCCAACATCAGGCCAATGTCAGATGTTGACATTGTGCCAACGTCTACCCAACCAGGTTAGAGGCAAAATATGACATTTATTTATGGTCTAAATCCAATGTGTGACTAGGAGAATTTGTCTAACATAATTTGCTCATAATATTGGTCTATTAGCTGTCAATTTTATATAACTATAAAAGGCACAGCCATTTCTTTATTTGCATTTCACCTTAATCTCAACTTAATAAGCCAAGAAGTGATATAGAATCATCCTATCATTTACACCTTATTGACTTGCCATTGCCTACAAAAGGGTGTCCTCATAGGAATATTGCCAGGATTCTGTTATATTATATATAAAAATGATAATTAAGGATATAATATATTACACATGGAGTACACCTGATTTCAAAAGCTTTATAAAACAAATAGGCCCCAATTATTGGCCAATTATGAGGAAAGACAATGGATCTGCTGGTAGAAATATCTACATACAACCGTTGATGCCCTCTGGTGGAGGTTGGATATATAGTGTTGTACCAACGTTGGCAGGACATGAATTATCTAATGTTATACCAACGTTGGCAAACCACTGAGAGCATTGCCAACGTTGGTAAAACACCAATTTACCGATGTTGTACCAACGTTGTCAGACCAACATTGGCACAACGTTAGAAAATTGCTTGCGACCTGCCGACGTTGTACAACGTTGGCCCAACGTATCCTTGCTTGCTGGGTAAGGGCAATCCATGTAAATGGTATATTATAGGTTTTCTTTTTGTACAACCTTGTATTTTGAGTTAGCCTAGTCCTTTATAGTTAGCCTAGTCCATGCAACATGTTCCTTGTTATGGGCTAATTCCTTCTCAATTATGCAGCTGGCTCTTCTTCTGTTATGCTTTACATGCACTATGTTATATCTCCATACCAATATGACTAATGCACATCCCATAAGGGTCCTAAACAGGCACTGAGAGGTCATTTTATACCAGTATTTTATATCATCATACGTTCATCTATGTGACTGCAGATGGGTCAAAAGCAACCTGGCGACCTGGGCCATTTTGGAGGCGACTTTCGACCTGATGCAATAATAAAAGTGACCTTGCGACTTTTGGACAAAAATGACAATAGGATAAAGGGTCTAAAAAACCAACTTTGTGACCTGGACCCCTTAATTTCAGCGACTTTCCGACCTCAGGGGGGGACCCATCTGCACCCCCATCTATCCCCCTTCACCAGTAACTTTAATTTACTTAGTTAGCCTAGTCATGTATTTGTAGTTACCCTAGTACTTGTTATGGAGGCCAATGTAGTTAGCCTAGTCATCCATATCATAACATCCTTATTTCCTGCTCTTACAGAGCACTATACCCCAAAAGGCAAAACTATTAGTGCACTATATAATACATGGCCATAGCCACCAACACATAACTTTACAATGTTTAAATCCCTATAAATACTGTGCAATCACCCCCTGTAGTTTTACTTACAAACACAACCACCCACCGTAGGTGATCAGCTAACTATGTGGAGATGGTCTACTACAGTACTAGTCTAGTATTGAATATACCTGTCCTATGCCTAGACACGCACCTGCTCTGATCTGAGCTGCAGGCCTAGTGTCCTCTCCCGCACCCAGTATCAACTGCCATAGGCCTACTCACCTCTCTGTAAATACTATGTAGTGACTAGTGTCCCCACTATCTGGTGTTCATGTGAGATATGGCCACGGGCAGGCTGACGACTTGAGATGCACAACAACTTTTTGACGTCATTGGGGGCTGGCCAAGTTCAAGGTCTTTCATCAGGCACCGGCTGGTGCTGCCACCACACGACCAAACATGGCAAATAGCAAGAAGGGGGCGTGGCGTTTGTAGGTAGGCTCTACATGTCGACGGCGACGCACCCCGACGCCTATTTCTTATACCCCACCATACCTTCCTGGGAGAATTTTTATATGTGTAGACATATATGGTATGAATGTAGGCAAGACGTCCAATAAAAGGCCTCTGTATATTTACTGTACAGTAGGGCCTATTATATATAAATATATATACAGCCTACCGGTAATTGTTATATATATATGCAGCTGGGATAAGTCCCGTTCTATTAATTATTCTTTAATGCAGTTATCTACCTTTATGTTAATCTACAATAGCGATATACTATTATTTCAATTATGAAATGATAAAAATACAACAAAGTCAAATTGACTTAACGAGATCTTTATTTCCTCTACACAAAACACAGCAAATATAGGAATTGTACAAAGTCTGTTGTTGTTCACCATCAATCATAATAAAAACGTTGCACCTTATTTGAATAAGTCGTGTGGATTCCGGATATCACTTATTGCACTGTACATTATGCACACCTCCCACTTAAGGACTACATTACCATTGAAGCACATCACATACGGTTAGCCGACGCGGGAGGCAAAGTTAAGAATCTACCCAGCGCATTATGATTACATTACACATTGAAAAAAGTCAGCAAAAAACCCCTAACCAGTAATAATTGTATAATACACAGTTGTAGTAATGATACACGTGAGATTTGGGGAAAGGACAAAAAGTGGGGAAATACAAGAGTAACTTGCCACGAGACAACGATTTCAGGAGACTAGGAATGGTGATGTTCTTATTATATGCCGTCCACTTGAACTTTTGGCAAGACCTAAACCGATAGAAAAATTCTCAAAACATGGAAGGCAGACCGCTCCTAAGCTAGGATGAACAATGATTGGTGCATGTCGTTCAATTGATTATCTTTAACATTTACATCATACAAAAAATCTCAATTAAAAGAGTTACATCAACAGATAATTTTTCTTCTCATTTCATCTTTCAGGCCACCTTCTTCACAAGTTCTTTGCAGGTGGATACTTAAGATTTCCCATCAAGTCAGTTTCATTGTGTTTGCATGCTTTGCACCAGACTATAAAATACATTTTCATCTGTAACTCAGAGATGACAAAATATCTTCAATGGCACTATCACACTTGGAGCCTGTGGATGGTTTGGCATGCAATTAAGCATGTACAATTTGAACATTTCCATTTTATTAGTTTTGTCCTTTTTGCGCTTGACTTACTTTTCTATGAACATTTTTTTCAATTATTATTTTTTTTGGTCAGCAGAACTGGGATATGTCCATATTAATGCCCATGGTCGGAGTGACGAAAGGCAATGACTTGCATGAGCAGAACGTACAACAGTTCGGTGGTAACCACGGGGAGTCGTTCAGAATCTTACACGACTCCCTGGCACATGAGGCGAATCTTCCACGGTTCGATCTTCAAACACGAGACGGGAAATTCTATAAAAGTTACTTGTACAATACAATATCGTGACCTTGGCCATTATGTCAATGACTAAAATAGGTTCTCTGATTCTCTGGAATAAGCCACATATGGTTCTGTCGAAATGTCCCCAAGACTGCATCGCAAATCAGTAAGTCTTGAGTCAGTTGGCAGAACTTAGCACCGGATAGTTAGGCCCATAATTATGACTTAGAAAATACTCTTTTTTTTCTCATTTTTGTGTTTTTGTCTGTTTTACTTGTGACATTAACCTACCACAGATAAAATACTGGAGTGGATTTGATTTGAAATGCATAGCTACCATCCACCACAATATGCATAACATACTAGTAATATACACTACACGTCAAAACAATACACAATTAAATGACTCATGGTTTCTTATAAGTACGATGGCTGTTAAAACTTGAAGTTGGGGAAACAAAATGCAGAGGTTTCAACTGCAAATGAAACAAAATACCAGTTTGGATCGTTGCATACCTTTTGACTAGCAACCGGATATGGTCTCAAAATACACGATGCAACCATTGATCGCCCAGAGCACAGTTTTAAATGTTATCTTCGTTTGGAATATCCCTTATGGCACATGATTATAATATCAGGGGAGGGAAACTGCAGAATGTTTTGAACCGCGTTAATTGGCTGCGTCTTACACTGACCACCAGCTCGTACATAGTGAGGGAGGTAGCAACACATGAGCTTGCTCTTGTCAAAACCAGTCTAACAGTGGAACCAGTATAACAGTGTGCTTCTTTACTAACACAGGCGTCTTTAGCAGTTGAACACTAGGTGGAATAAGGCAAATTGTCTGTTTCAGGAAATACTCCTCACTCATGTCGGAATGGCTCTTCAAAAATACACACAAGAAAACACAAATAATATATGGAAATCTCGCAAATGGGCCTTGATGTTCTTTAAGGTTTTTACATGATTTGTTTTTTTTCTCTCAGCGGCATATCTGCCCTACTGCAGAACATTGCAGAACAAAGTTCTTTGTCAGGTTGTTACAATCAACCAGAGTTCTACACGTACACACGTATGTCCGAAAGAGGGAGGTGTTCCGGATAAACATCAATTTGGAATATCATTCAAATGCTGATGGTTTGAGAACGCATTTTGTGAGGAGGAAAAATGAATAAATCACATACACACATTTCACCATTCCGACACAATTAGAAGAAGGATTTCCTGAGCTCCCTCACTACTTCCCAAGGTGACCTAGGCATCACCAGGGGGGACCTGGGGCCAGTCTGACCCAACCTTACTATAGAGAGTACAACAACGACGAGAGATCTAAGTATGACAACAGCTGTGTATATCGGAGGGATTTACATATTGAGAGGGAAGGGGTGATGACAATAATAGTCCTGCAACAATATACACAAAACTGTCAGAAACAAGCTAGGTATCATAATTGTTAAAGCCCAAAAAACAACACGTGCTGGATAAATACTGACGTTTTGAGCAATACGATGACCAAACGTTTGCAGAGCATTCAAAGTTAGTAGTAACATTAGATCTGTTTTTTACCCAAACAGTGGGTTTACATATTCTTAACAGTAATCCCTAACGTAGTATAAGACAGCACTCTTAGGGATGCGTAGGATGACACTCCTAGGCATAAGTTTGTTGCAAACGTTGTAACAAACTGGAGGTGGCAATTGGCATGATTAGTATGATCTAACACTACATCTTATTATAACAGGATTAAGTATTCTTCATAGGATGGCTGACTTCGATAGTCCAGGCTAACAAAAACCCATAGCATTGTGACCAGGTAGACAAAACTTACATTATACAATCGTCAATAATACATGTACATGGTTATTCTTCATCATAATGCATTTACATTGAATTGTTAGTACACTAGTAATAGAAGTAGTAATACATTAAAGCATGGGCGGGTAACAACTGGTTGTCGAGGCTGGCAAGCCAGGCAGGTGATGGGAAAGAGACTCACATTCTACTCCATCAGCCTCTTCATGCTATGTGCCACCTGCGCCCGGTGCCAGATTATGTTAAGTGATATGAGCCTTAACCGGGTTAAGGTAGTCAATGATATTAGCTTTACAAGTCCTATTCACTGTCTGTGTCAGTTAATATTCATAATCTCCTTGAGGCACTCCATGAGATATGAACAACAACCGATGCTACGTAAAAGCTAAGGGTTGGGTGGGAAGAGGCACGGACAGGACGTCCATCGTACCAGTTAGTGCAACAAGAGACTGCGTCGGGAGGCCGAGAGACGAAAGCGTTAATTGAGTACTGATGACCCGCGTCTGATTACAACTCCCCTGATAAATACATATAAATACACATCTAACATAGATAATAATGTACCAATGAACAACTGCTCGATTATCATATATATATATATACCGATATTATTACATGAGACTTGGGTAACGTACATCTATATATAGCTATAGGCCTGAAATATCATCAATACTTCAACATTCTCGATTATTATGACAGTGAGTGGGGGTTCTCCCCGATAATGGGCAGGTCCAGATCGTCAATCACGAGTCACCAGTTGGGCGTCTTTCATCAAAACCACCGCCTCTCCCATCAGCAACCCTTGCTTTTTTTACACAACCATGCCTGTAAAGTCTACGGGTCAGTCCAGCACGCTAAACCCTCCCTATACCCAACTTCCCTATTGCTTTCTGATCGGACACCGGAAAACTAAATCCTTGCTAAGACGATCTATTTGATCTTTCCCTTCAGTTTGATCTCATATTTGTGCTTCGTCCTTCCCCCTTTTTTTTGTCTTTTTTTTTTGGTGTATATTTACCCCAGTTTCACATTGTATTTTCAGATCAAGTACACGTCAGCAAGGAGAAATCTCATTAGTGTAAACCAAAAGTAAAACCACGCCCCCCGACCCGCTCCCTTCCCCAACGACTTCCCTGGACTTCAGGCAACTGGAATGATATATTATCTGCCATGAATTTAACTATGTACCCGAGCCAGACACGCGGTCCGGGCTAACAAATACTAACATGCCAACGAGGAACAGTTACACTACGAAATATTACCATTCAGTTGCTTAACATTAAAATCACATTGTTACCACAAAAATTAGTCCTTGAGTAGTAATTATTACACATGTAGCTACCTGTATTAAAAGTTATTCTGTCAACCAGTAGAAGTATCGTTAATGACGATAAGATTCATAGTATCTACTATGGATTATCACTATTCATGTACACCATAAGATAACATTACACACAATTTGCATATATGTACTCAATGCTCAAAAAGGGGGGGCACCACAAATAGTTTTTGTGACACCAAGCCATCTCCAAACCGGTGCATACGACTGCAACACTTCACAAACAAGCACCAGTAGTGAGTTGCAGTAGCAGTAGCTGGCTAAAAGCTGACGCGATACGTACGGCACACAGAACACCCAAGGCAGGTACGGTGGTCATCTACATTATCCTTATTTAAACACTCGCATACATCAATACATTGTACAAGTGTAATGGCAAAACTGGTTTGATTTTCAAGAGGAACACTGACATCAATACGAAGCTATAAGAGGTACATCTTGTAGTCCCTTTGTAGGCGGGATAAGACGGCAACCGAGTGGTCCAGCTGAGCTAACCGTGACAGGACCACTACGCACGAGCTGCTAAGGCAGCGCTTGAACTTGGCCGCACAGGTTAGACTGGCCACCCGGCTGGGGGTCATCGGTACCGCTCAGTAGCTCGTTTGCTATGGACTGGCACTGGTTCGGAGTGGCTGCTGCTTGTAACTATATAAACCATTACTTAGTGAAGGTTTTCCAATATGTCAACTCTGTTCGCAGCTGTTGAGGTACTGGCAGGAACACATAGTATTGCAGGTTGAATACAATACTGGACTAGGTACACGCAAGGTGGACTGAGGGCCAAATTTACGGTCGTCGACCTGAACTCAAGATTAAATGCAGATGACACTGTCCGTGGCACTTGAGACTCAAATAGTCACGTACATTTGCAATAATAATAATAACAATATTAATGGAAAAAGTAATAATAATAATGTAGAATGGTTTCGATAAACAAAGCATCATGAGACTTTAAAATTGGGATTGTGTTGACAGCGTGGAAAACCCAAGAAAGAACACAAGTTATGCATAGGGCACTGCCTTGGACATGCGGTCGTGTCGTCAGGACTCAATAGCGCCTCAGCACCGTGACAAGGCATTGCTGGGAGATGTCCCGGAGGACAACGCCATCTGGGAATGACCAAGTCTATCACATGGAGTCTGCTGGTGCAGCCATTGCAACACAAGCAGATTGTTTTTTTCATCGGGTTACACATTTTCAGCAAACTCCCTACGACAAGGTCAGAAGTAGACTGGATTTGCACATCTATAGCAATTTACACAACAATAATTAGTTAGTAGTCTGATGAACATTACATACATGCGCAGACACAGTGTAAATAAGTTACCCTTTTTCATCCTGATAGGAAGACAGGCATTATACATATATATGATAATGATAAGTACAGAATATATATATATATATTATTATTACACAGATGCTGGAATGAAGAAAGCTGATGGGCTCCGAGTCAGCGACAGGGCGTGGCAGGTGGCGAGGGGGTTCCTGAGCTACCCTGATTCTGAACTTAGCCAGCAGAACAACCGTATCAATTTCTTGATATTACCACAGTCTTGGTTTTCAAAATAGCAATCATTGCAATGCTCCCCTGCCAGATTTTTTTAATAAATTTTGTGCAAGTTACTTTGAGACGGTCAATTAAATTGTAGCAGCACTTGCGCCTGGGGCGCGAAGCAGTCTCCCGGTCCCCGTTTATGGACAAGAATGGTCAAGTCACAGTGTTTGTAACAAATCACATGGGGTGGTTTCACATCTGCTTGGACAGCAATGCTGGTGATCACAGCTTACCTGTCATGGTTTTAGTTTTAATCAATGAGGCATAATTGGGCAATAATAAGTGAGATTCTGCGTCAAACACAATGCCCCTGCTCCGCCACCTGCCAACCCTATAAAGTAGGCCCATGTCATTCTAACCTAAGTATGGCATTTGTTTTTGGGTGTAGGTCGTTTTAAGAGCACACCGATAACTAGGGCTTACCGAGGTACCAAAGATCAACGACACAACTCAGCAAACTCACAAGATTCTATGGACACGTTGCATGCACACCAGACAGTAAATAAGACACTGTGCTACAATGCTTCAATAGTATTTGATTATGTTTGTGCATGTTTTTAAGACAGCCAAGCTGTGCAGTGCTATCCACTGTTGTCATTCACAGTCATGCTCTCAGCAGTTAGCTACCTAACCGTATATATAGCAAGTCCACTGAGGATTACACAGATTCGCATGTGTACTTTTTTTTTGTCTTTACCAGGTTTTTTTTCCTCTATAATATTTCAACATTTTTTTACAATATAATCACATTTATTCATCCCCCAAAACGCAGAACACCAAAGTGACTGGATATGTAGAAATGACTTGGCTTGAGAACATAGTGACTATGGGTACATTGCTGAGGAATGTAGAATGCTCTGTTGGTATACTTGGTCCAGTAGGTTGAGTGGCTAGGTTTGAAGTGACGGTCCCCATAGCGGGGGTCGTCTAGTGTCAAGCGAAGGTCACATATGGCAGACATGATCACATAAAATCATCAACACTAGCAGAGAAATTCTAGAATTCTCTTGACACAATAATACTGACAGTCACTTTGGTGCTCTTCAAACCCTGTCTTATTCTTTTGGCTAAGATTACATTCTCATCATAATAATCAATGTAATAATAATAATATTATTATCAGTGTTTACAATTAATTGAAATGCATTGACAGTTTGTAATTCTAACTATGTTATTACAGTTTGTATGAAACACTGTGGTCCCTGCAGCATCCCACAAGTTTGCAGGCTAAAAATGACACGTACAATGTACGCAACCCTGTCGGACAGTGCAGGATAAGATTAAGAGTCCGTTGTCAATGGAAACTATGACCAAGACAACAGATTTGGCCTCAATGTTTGATAGCACCTAGGTGTTTGTACAGCAGACGTACAAACACTCTGGCTTACTTTGGTTAGCCGTATGTGGCTGGTGACCATTTGGTCTGGTGTGGACGCACCACTCCTACCAAACTGCAGCCACAGGCAATGAGCTGTACTAGATTCCTCAAACGGTCGTGGTTATCACAATCCGCTTTCGTGAGCGTTGTCCGGGATTTTTTGAGGCTGCCTCGAGAAGTGTGGAACTGACCGAAGTAGTAGCTAAATGTGTAGTAGTTGTACTGGTAATAGGTTTTCTACTACAGGCACCTGACAGAATTTGATATATATATATTTATATAGATATATATTTGTATATGTATAAAGTGTGGTGTATCACACAAATCACAAATGGCACATCTCAGCAGTAGATATGCGGACACCCCAAAGGCGGTGGCACAACACGCGTTACTAGTGGTCTTAGCGACTCTATCAGACTAACTACCGCATCACATTTATGTACAAAATACAAGGGTTACAGCATAAAAATTGAGGGTGGGGAGTTAAAATCTGAATATGATGAAATACCTGTATTATGTGTCAATGAATGCAAGCAGTTTTCAGCACACATAAACAGGGACTAAAATATCTTTGGTGCTACCACATTCAACAACTAGACAAATGATTAGCAAAAAACGTAAGTATGGTTCTCAGTTTACCTATCACGACGCGCCACAAAGCCGTCAACTTAGACGAGTTATGTGTATAAGCATTGTACTTGATATGGATTCCCTCCCGACATTTTTTTGTGATTTTAGTTTTTTCGTAATGAATTTCTTTTGTGCTAAAATAAAGTTGAGACAAAAAGTGTGTTCAATACTGGATTGCATGTTTCTTGGATTGTTGGAAGAAGGGTGATGACTCACAGATATGCTTCTAGGGCACCCGAGTATTGCATAAAACACGACAGTCTGTAGTGCAGGCAAGCGACACCTAGGACTGCCCCGTCAGGAAAAGGCGGGCCTCCTACAATCACCAATCTCAAAAGCCTTGCACCACCTTTCTAATGAGCAGATATGCAATACAAACGTTGTCTGGCACACTACAGTACAGAAAACGAAGCACCCTTGTTTTTGTGTGTGTGTTTTGTCTCATTTAGGAAATTCCTGACATCAATTGGTAATGTCAAATTTTGAATGCCTGCATTACCTTTGGGATTACCCGTTGGTCCTTGAGGGCCCGGTTAACTATAAACACTAGAAGGAGGAGTATATTGTAACGAGCATCACTCTTTGATCCTGTTGTGTTGATGTTAGCAGCAAAGTGAGATCAAGTTAAGACAAGAGGAAAAAATCCATTGCTGCTAATATCACCTCGGCTCTCCACACTACAACTAGATAATTATCAACATGCATAAAGCCTACATTGTGTCATACAGTATTATTTAAATGCCCACATCTGTTCATTCACAATAATTAATTTGCTTGATAATCGTACATCATAAAACACCTGCTGGTGCAGGGAGCGGTAGTTGAGGTGCTACCACAGCCCTGCCGGTCTGTACAAATATCACAATCCCTGGTGAAAGGCTTTCATTATGGCGTCAGCTCTTCCCCCTAGTCACTGCTTTACCAGTGAGGTCCCCTCCCACTCACCCTTTGAACCCTCCCCAATCACAGACACCCCAAGGTCCCTAAGCATCCCCTCCCCAACCCTTTAATCACACATTCAGATACACAGCTTGGAACTAGAGAGTACAATTCTTATCTGCATGATGGAAGAGAATTCAATTCTTGTGACCATCATTATTATTACAATGTATATATGATAATATCAGTATTTTCCCTGCATCGATACAATAACGATAAAAACATGTGAAAACAATTGTGACTGTTGTAGACGTATTGCCGGGAGGTTTGCACCAATTGCATGTTTTGTTTTCTGTGAGAGAAGCAGCGTGAACACGGTGAGTGTATGGAGGTCGGGCAGCGGAGAGCCTTGTCTGCCCCAACCGTCGTTGCGTCAATTGTATCGACTTATCTCCAAGCACCTGTGGAGAAGAGGCCAACCGTTTTACCTGACTTGTCCGGATGTTGCTAAGGACATGGTTGTCGCCTCACCACAATCTTATCACATCTTGCTCTCGTCTTTGGAATGCAGGGTCATGAAAGACAGCCCAGCACAGGCACCCTCGGCATCAGTATCTGACGGAGGGGTGAGCGGCAGCATACGCTGTGCGTTATGACGACACGCCATGAAGTGACCACGGACAACATCGTTATCGTTGTCACTGCAAAATATACAGGGGAACAAAGTCAATACAGTTTTAAAAACAGTGAAATTGGCCCTAGAAATTGAGAACTGGTAGATTCAAAATAGCAGGGTAAATATACATCCAGATAAGTTTAGCTTTGTCTGCAATGTCCATATTTTCAAAATGATTCATATATTACAAACTCTAAAATACAGTGATACTAAGACTGTGGCAACATTAATCGTTGTACCAAGGTTAAACTTCCAAAAATCCCAAGATTTTTAATATGTGAAACTCACAAAAAAAATGATAAAAGCGAACCTTGTCAAACTATTTCTGGTGAATAAAGAAAATCTTGTTCTTAAAGAAAATACTGATTTCCACGAACCTGTCAAATGGAGCTGCGTCATCACTTTCGTCGCTTTCGTCGTCCTCGTCCTCCATAATGGTCTCTAGATCAAGCAGCACGCGGGTGCTCGGCTTCATCTTGTTCATCGTGCGGCGGGAAACGGTCCAGATCAATTGGAGGCGGGGTCTCTTAGACCGCTGGCTTTTGTAGACTGCCAGAAAATCGAGGATGAGTCCACGACACTGCAGGAACTCGTAGTCTGGAATCTGGAGAGACGAAGCGATTAGAATTATTTTCTGTTTACTACCGCTTATTGAGTGTCTGTAAAACTCTAAACCTTAAGGCAGATCCCCCAACCCAAAAGTAGAGGATCGTTTTATGGGTCGCTTTTTCATACAGTAGCTTAAAAATAAAACGATTGTATTTTTCATATAGGACAAATTTATCAACAAAAAGGGGGCCATCTTGAAGTATGTATGAGCTGTTCGCATTGTGAAAATGTATCCTTGAAATCAATACAATACATGTCCATGTCTTTGACCTTGTCAAAAAAAGGAGTACTAGACGTACCTGGCAGTAACACTGCAGTTCAAGTATGGTGTTCAGATAGTCGGGGTTGGCAAGTAGATTCATGTCCTGCATCACACAGCTCAGCAACGCCAGGGCCAGGGTCTCTGCACGGTAGCGGGCAAACTCCACCTGGCACGATAAAACCTCCAACTTGGCGATCATGGCAATCAACACGTCATGGTCCTTGAACTGGGTGCACTTGCTGGCCACAGCCTCCGAGAAGTAGCGCAGGAAGGTGAGCGGGGTTACAGCATTGAGCTGCCACGACAGCTTCTCCAGGATGATGCGCTCCATGCGTGACAGGTCGGCTCCGTTTCCACCACACTGACTCAGCTTGACCAGCTCTTGGGGGCTCGGGATGAAACGCCCATCTTCCACGCTCTTGATGGCAATGTAGAAACAGGTTGTGGCCACACACGACAAGTAGCGTGGGTGCATCTGGAGAGGAGTAGAGGAAGCTTTGTTTTAAGTCTGGTAAAGTATTATTCAAGGGATATAACTCCAAACGTGGAATGTAATTCAAAGCGCAAGAAATCTGACAAGCATTTTTATTTTTTTAATTCTTACCAGCGAAAAATCACATACTGGTACAGAAAGGAGACATTGCATACAATTTACCTTTTGTCTGGTGAGCATTCTGTCCATGAGGTTGACTGCCAAGGCGAAAGAAGATGGACTGTAGCCATAAAAAATGTTGAGGAATCTCAAGTTACTGGCCGCAGCATCTCGGTGTGCAATTGTCACGCGCTCTTCATCATCGTCCTGAAAATGGACATAACACAAATTGAAGCACTTTTCCCCAAGACAATTAGTTCATTATTGTTCACAAATTTTAATAGTATGAAACATATCAACTGGTCCTCAACACTTTTATTTAAATCACTGGTGTAATGAGGTGTATGTATTTCTGATAGCATTCTCCGGATTGTGTTAGTTGCTTTGTGAGATAATGAAACTGTTATCACTGTCATTATATCAGCATGTGTTTACTCCGACTTACCGTTGGGCTTTGAGGTAGATACTGGAGGTTTGGGTAGAAGATATAGGCTCTTTTCATTGCTTCATCAATCTGTTGGTATGATTGGCTCTTCTGTAGTAAGGCCTGGGCCTGAAGAACAAGAAATAGATTCTCAGTTGTGCAATAATAACCTGTTATAAGAAATATCAATTAGTGAGACTGATTTCTGGTACTAAAATGTATATCAGGTATGACACTTTATATTTGGAATTCTTCTACAAATGTATCAGTTCATTATAGATAAAATAGATTACTACAGAAGTCAGGCTGCTAACATCTGTCCTTTCTGACAAAAAAGAATTGAGTTCATCCCATGTTTTGAAAAAGTTACAATGTAAATGAGCCAGACTATAATTCTAATCCATGAGGTAATATTTGAGCATGTAAGTACCTGCAGTAGGAGGGCGAGTTGGGCCCCACAGCCGTCATCAACGTCCATGCTGAAGTCAGGCAGCGCAAACGCCTCTGTATCCTTCTCCCACAGCAGGCCACTCGCAGAGCATCCACTCCCGTCTCCGCCACTTCCCGGCATTGACGCTCCACCAAGAAAGCTCAAGTCGTTGAAACTGTTCATCTTCTTGCACTCAACGACACCTTCCAACCCCATACTGATAATGTTTTTATTTGTGACGCTTTGAAGGTGTGCAGGCATGTGAGCGAGCTATGCTGCAAGACAAAGGAAAAGAGTATTTATTATATTCAAATATTTTTGAAGCGTTGGCATGTTTTTTTGTTTTAAAAAAAAACAAAAAAAAACCACAAGGCCATCTTTTGTCTGGGCTGTGGAAGACTTCAAGAGGGGAATAGAGAAGCATAAATCCCCTTAATTATACAACCTTTGAACGACATTCAATATCATGTAGCCCGCGAAGATAACAGACAAAACCCATTTGGGAACATCTTACACAGGGAGACACTAACTTTCTCAGCGGTGGGCCACCCGGGCCCTAGCTCCAAAATTCTATGGGCCCAGACTTTTAGCTATGGGCCAGGGAATACATTTTACTTTTTCCAAAGAGAAAATCCTTTATATTTCAGTTACCTATGTTAAAATGAGAATTGCTTCATTGGCTCACATTTTTCTCTTTCCAATGGGTTATGACAGTTTACTTGACTATACTCATCAGGAATATTCTCACCGGGCCCATGGCAAGGTAGTCCTGAAGAAAACTACGCCCCCAGACCCAAAATTACGGGCCATTGGCTACATATCTAATGTTATACTAGATAAGCTGGGTCACCGCCCTTGAAGCGTCAAGGGACACTGCCGTTCAAGTCTATGGGTATTCCCTAAAACTGTATTAGGCAGTTTAAAACTTTAAATACGGTACCTGTACTGAACAAAACATTGCCTGCCATAACGAGAAAAGGGTCATGCATTGGCAAGGGTCGGGGAGGTGGGGAGTGTGTGAAGAGTTCTATTAAAGATGGGTTAGGTGCTAATTTGGGCTAAATTCTCATTTTTCAGTTTTTCAAAGTATCTGTGTTCATAATGTCCCTAAGAATATGTGTGTAGCTTATTAAATCATTCAGATACTTGTAAATGCATGAAATTTAGAGAAACCAGGTCAGGAGACCCCTTTCTCTAATAGAGTCGGGTCCCATGACCTATTCTGACCATGATTTGCTCTACCTTTTATGGACTTATATATGTCGGAATGATTTAAAAAGCTACACAAATATTTATATGGACATTATGAACGCAGATATGTTGAAAAATTAAAAAATATAAATTGACCCAAATTAGCTCCTAACCCATTTTTAAATTAAAATGTTTGAGACTCATGAAAGACCTGCCTCGGGGAGGGGAGACAGAATAACCCTCAATAGGCCTACGGCATTCTGACCCTGCCATTGTGTGACAGTGAGACTAATTCAAAACTCAAAACAGTTTTGAAGCATAGTAAAGTATAGTAACGGTGATTTTTTACCCCCCCCCCCCCCCAGAGCCGTCGACATTTTTTGCACCCACTCCTGGTCAAAGGTCGACATTCTTTTGCCAGAACCCACCACGCCCTCCTCTTGTGCAGTAGGCCTACAGTATTCATGCATCAAGCCATTTTATTAATGAACACTCCCTTAAGCATCCTTTTAGGCCTACCCATGCTATTCTTATCCAAACCCCTCTGAAATGTAAGTGTATATTCGGGATGTATTGATATCAAAGCCTCTGGTCTGTGTGATCTCTACCCAATACAAGAATGGTTTTGAGTTTTGGGCATGGACCACTAAATTCAACAGGCAACATGATGCGGATGGACCACTACATTTGACATGGCGACATGAGCATTTTTAGGCCTAGTGATGTTGAAAGCTCAATTACCCAGCCCTATGTCATGCTCAGGAGCAGAAGCTTTGTCGTTAGGGAGTGCTCATTTTTTAACAACAGGGGGGGTGGTGGATTTGGGGGGGTAAACAATTTGGACCCCTTGACCGGGGGGGGGGGGTAAAAAAGTTAGACCCCTCTTGGATGGGGGCAAAAAAACTCAGCCTGTTTTGAGGGAAAAAGCCTGCGCGTTACTATGCTACAAAGGGGCGCGAACGCGCGCGATTTTCGGTCTGCCAGGGGGGGGGGGGGGGGTAAAATATTTCGACCCCTCTAGCGGGGGGGTGAAAAAATTTCGTGCGCTCCGCGCGAAATCTCACCACCCCCCCCCCTGTTGTTAAAAAATGAGCACTCCCTTATGGACAGGGCAAAGGATCCACACAATATACAGATAGGCAATGTACTAGGAAAAATCACCCTTTTGCTATTTTCTCTTCAAATGGATAATATGGTATCTTATATCTAATTTCTTAACTAAATAGTGAATATGTTTCAGATTTTGCAATGCATTTTTAATGATTTTATGTACTTTTGTTGTTGGTAAACATTTAATAAAGCTAGATCTCTTGTGATATTAAAAGGTCAAGGATTTTATCTGACACCTTTTCCCCATAGGGCCATACATAAGGGAGTTTATTATCATTTATCAATAACACGGGTGGGGGGAGGGGTGGTGAGATTTCACACGGAGGGGCAAAACATTTTTATGCCTCCCATCCCTCGAGAGCGCACGCGTGGAACGTTTTGGGTCCCCCTCGCCGAAGGGCGGGCTTTTTTGCTAAAAAGGGGCCAATTTTTTTACGCCCCCCCCCCCCCCCAGGAGGGGTCGGAAATTGTTACTCCCCTCCCCCCAAACCCACCAACCCCCTGTAATAAATGAACACTCCGTAACCTCTTGCCATTGCACCTATCAGGTCAAACTCGATTCCAGCACCACTAGGCGAAGCGTAGTGGCACTGGGACATGCCACAGATCACATCAGAATCACCACTGTATTCTACGCCATTTTATTTAATGAAACTGGTCAAATATGGGTTTGAAAAATCTGTGAATGTCTGTTGGTAGTAGGGAAATTTAGGCCACATGTATTCGGAGCCCATTAGGAAAGAGAGAGCTGGATTACTTTGGGACTCTTTCCTGGGTGTGTTCATACAAAGCCACACTTTGGTTGTTTATCAACATGGCACCAATCTGCATGCCTCCTTTTCAGTCATATTTAGCTTATATAAAAGCCTGTTGCGATAGTAGAAACTAGTGGGGATGGTCATCCTACTATATTTACATTCATCCCTGATCAATTAATCACATGACATTGCATGATGAATTTTATAGCAGTAAAAGTTTGAATTGCCATGTGCGCGGCCAAGGTCAAGGTCGTTTTTACGCTGGTACTTTCTGTATGGTTCCAAACGTCAGAAACCAGCACATTATGATAATCAGGGTGTCCCAGAGACACTCAGCCTGTCGGCTTCGCTGATGTCTTTGGGTACGAGTGTGCTATCAGGTGTGACATCTGCCAGATAAGGGGTCTACTAGGTCTACTAGTCTGACGTAGATCTAGATATATATTATTGAAAGGGGCTTGGTCCGGCTTGTTTTGCCAAAACGAAAATAAGGAACCAAAAAGGGTGAACATTTTTGAACCAATTTGTGTAAAAATCCCGTTTTGCTTTTTTTTTTAATCTAGGTGGATACCCCCCTTCCCTTTCAGTGGATAATTTTACTTTAATCTAGTGAACTAAACATAACATGTGCCTTTAATGTGGTCATAATAATGCCCCAAAACGCTTATCAGTGGCGCTTATCAGGGGGTGCCTGCTAAGTAGGTCAAACCAGGTGCCCGTAAACAGTCTGCGGCCGTTTTGAAGGCCGCGCCAAATTCCTTCACGTTGTGTCCTCGTCCCTCATTGGGTAGGCATGGAGCGTGCCGAAGGCCGGCCAAAACGGACGTTCTCATTGGTCCGTATGTAGGACACAACAATACGTAAACAATCTACCGTCAGAACTTTGCAACCACTTTTTAACATGAAATCGGATGTATTTGCAAATGAAAATATAGCATGTAAGGTCCTGAAACAATCATTAATACGAATGTCTAGTTGTACTTACCCATTTCTACAGATCTCTGCAGAAAATGCCCAAATCTTCACCAACGCCACTGGGGCCGTGCTAAACGGAGGACCCGAGGACGGACTACTCTGACGGTGCACGTACACCGTCTTTGACGTCACACTATAGTTCTATTTATTCTTCTTCTGGCTTTTGAAAATAAGCTATGTCACATGTATATATGGAGTTCATGATGGTTAAAAGTGACTATGTCAACCTTTGATATCCTAAAGTCGGGAGCTACGCTCACATCCTTTAACATTCCAACCGCAAGCCATAGCGCATTAATATCGTCACCGACAACGAGTACTTCGGCCTATCAGCTGGAAACTAAGAACTACTTGCGGTGTTATTTCGGTAACACCGCAATTTTAATCATCGTCATTTTTCCTTCCTTTCTTCCCCTTTTGTAGACTTGTTTTGTTTCACATCGCCAACATGGAGGCTTAAAGCCGTTCAGGAGGTAGCACCACTCGTATATGGGACTTCGGTACCCACGAGTTACCAGAATTCGCCGTGAAAACGGGGAGGTAAGTTGGAACTTATTTCGCCATAGGATGGAATAGGAAGTAAACGTCCTCAGGACGCCCTAGCCGTTTTGGGCTGGACCCTGTCACTGTTCTCGAAGTTTCTAGCACTTTCTCGAAGTTGCGACATACTATACCACATTTAAGACATACATAACACATCCTATAGCATCGTATATTTGCAAATTTGTTGCTTTTGCATGATTATTTTCGCTGTTATTACCGATATTTGGCCAAAGCCAAGGGTTAGGATTAGCTGAGTCGAGCTGGGAATGGGGCGGGGCCTGTTAGAGCGTCGACTGGGTGATTGGCAGGTGCCACTGGAAGGCGTAAACAAAGACTCTCCCTCAGCTGTTTTGGGCGGTTTGGCCGTTAGGACGCTCAGTTCAGTCAAACACAGGGACCTACACGCCCATCTCTGCACTTTTAGTCAGTTTTACATGGTTTTATTCATCAAAGCACTCCAAAACTGCTCCACAAGCTACAGGGAGGACTCCTTCATCAGTTTTGCTTCTTGAAAAAAAAGTTGCACTCTTTGAAACCACTTATCCAGAAAAAAAAGTCAGTTCTTAAATGGACCATTGAGGATAGGACAATAGCAACAGTGGATCTGACAGAAGGAAACAAAGCACTGGACCTCCAAGTTTAAATCTCAGTTTGGATATTTGTAAAGTTTACATACCTCCATTGGTACATATAACCCTCCTGGTGGACTAGTTTCATTTACTAGCCAACCAAGTTTATGTGCTGATATCATTAGTCTTGCATCAGTTCATTTCACTGTTGCTAAATAAGAGAGGGAGTGGCATTTCTTGTGTTGCACTGGTAAGAGTACATTGTCCACTGACTTACTCCACCTACTGTATGTATCAATCCATTCAACGAACACTCTGTATCGATCTACAGCTCCAAGTGAAGGCCAGTTGACCAAATTCAGAACATGAGCTTAATGCTGTTGCACTAAATCAAGGGTCCATAACAATGGAGTTATTATAAAGGACCTCTGATTTCCAGACAAAGTGATTGGAGAGGAAGACTTAGGAGGTATGGTTCACATTTCAAAGTTCAGTTAAAACTGTTGAGTCTTTGTGTATTAAGCTTCAAAAAGTTCAAATGTTTATGTTGGTGAAAATTGTTACATGACTTTTCCATATAAAACCCTTTGTTATACAGATCTGTTTAATTAAGATGCTAGTATCCGGATGGCTAGGTTTGGCAAAGATAGAATTTTCAGGTTTATTCTTTGTCCATTTCCTCATTAGTCCAAAGGCAAAGCTTTCTCACTGGCTACAACTTTGGGGGCCTTCCATAACGTATGTAGGCACCAAGGGCAAGGGGGGGGGTCTATTTTCTGAAAGTTATTGCCTACATAAACCCTTTGTTAATACCCGTACAAGAACTTTAGGGGGTGGGGGGTCAATTTCTTGAAAAAAAATGCGTACATACTTTATGGAAGGCCCCTTGAGAGTAACTAAGGTCAAGCAGTGTTGTGATTGGGATTAGACTTGATCTCTCATGGGGAGGGCGGATATAGTACTAAGGCACAAGTGGCGAACCTCTCATTATGATCCGTCGCAGGTACATTGAGCATTTATTTTAACATCTCTCGTATCTCCACTTTTCCTGACTACAAATTATTAAAATACAAGATCCCAGATTCCATACCTAGATGGTGAACGTGCTGATGGACATGTTATTGTCACGTTAAGGGACTTCCCTACCCTTTGAACCCACTCATAGCTGAGATAATGTCCCCTTAGTATTACTCATGGTGACACGAGCTGATGTCAACCTCCAGTTCCCCAAACCTAGATAAGGATATCCTCTGGGTATTGCACACTATCCCACACGGATGCATCAGTCATGTTCATACAGGCTAACAGTAGTAGCCTAGTAGTAGTAGGAGTAGATCAGTTATTTGGTCACAAGTGTCACAATACATAAAAGTCTTACTATTCTGAACCACATAAGGATATATTGGGGAGTACATGTACAATATGTGCCACGGAAGGTTTGTATCAGTTCTCTACAATTCGTGTATATGTACTAACTATTTCATCAATAAAGGCTGTCTGAAAGTATGTACCCGGTACATGAATTTAACCTAGGCTATAGTCCCTTGGTAACTTGGATATTTTTAGAACTTTGTGGGTTTCTTTCAAAATCCTATTCTTGTTCCTGAGTTGTGATGTTGCAAATTTCTTGTCGTTGTTTCATCAGAAGCATAGGGCTGATGTCAGGGAGGTCTTTAATAGCACCGCGTTTATCCTCCATCCAAATGTCGTTGGCTACTTTTAATTTTAAAACTCAGCATATATGGACTTTGAATTTACCAAGGACCTACATAGTGGTCGGCGACATAACTAATTTGTTTGATCAGCCTGTTGAATCAACTGGATCAGCATGTTTACATTTACGGTAATGGTGAATGAAGCCCTCTGCCCATGGCCATGGGTGTCCTCTCATCTCCCAGATCTCCGTTTTCACTAAAGAGTTCCATGATTTTAAATTTATGCTATAATTTAGGCATTTAATTAAATGTAGGCTCTGTCTAATTGTGTCCATGTTGCTATGTTGCAGGCATTGTGGAACAGGCACGTGGGGAATTGCCATGCAGCTGCATAGGAAGACCATTCGGGAGCCCAAGAAGCTCCTGAAGATGCTTGAGCAGGCCCTTCACCGGCAGCGAGCCTGGAAGCCTTGCGGCTACCGGGACAACTGTAAAAGGGTAAGTTCCAACATCTAAAGACTTGAAAATTACCAATATTGCATTCATCAAGAATAGACGTAGTAGGTAACTCGTAAATAAAACAAAAACACATTTATGTACCGGTATATCTTTGAAAATGGTGAGGAACTGGAAGTTAAATATCCCTTAAAACTGAATTCCGTATAGAACCATGATTTGCATCGCCATTAAATTTTACGCAAAGCCTTGAATGTACCCAGGTTTCAAGATTGCTACATTGTATATTAAATTAGAGGGTAGGGGGTTCTTAGTTGTAGCAGAGATGCCCTCTGACTTCTCCCCTCTCACAAGAGAACAAAATCAGGTACCATCACTAAAGCCTTGTTGTGTTTCCTGCAACATTCCAATCACATTCCTGAGTTCTATTACCAGGTCATGATGTGTGAAGTATATCTGGGCTCAAGAAAATATCGATGGGGAATCTATCTTCCTCGTCCAGTGGTATACAATTTTGGCAGGATATAAACCAGAATGTGAGTTCAACATGCTAATCAGAGTCTGTTACTGAGGTAAAATTATGTCACTGTAGAAATACATCCATTGGTATTTACATATTACATGTATACACAAGCCCGGGGTGAGTGGCCGCTCTGCTGTATGAGCTGATTCCAAATCGATTACCCTAGAAACTGCTGTATGATATCCGATACTAAGTATTGTGAGCTCTTTCACCATTGTAAATAATATTCATTTAAGAATAGGTTGAACTAGCACTAACTACAGGTATTGTGGAATCGCCAGCCTGGGGTGTAGAGTTTATCCCCTTCTTCATGACTACCAGCGGAACCAAGGGCAACGCCCCCTTGGTCCTGACCTCAATATTAGTCTAGCTGCTAAATCAGGGTAACCTCAAATACCCCCTGTGTTATGGTACACGACCACCATAATCACCTTAAACATTAAGTGTACGGCCTCCATTTGTTCCTAGCACAATTAATTATAGGGTCAGTGTGGCGGATACAGGCGGTGCCAGCGTCTCTGGGCTGTGGGGTTTAAATCTGGTTACTAGGGTAGCGTTCTGCCCGCGCAGCCATTTTGAATTTAAATGCCCAGATCCAGGGGCAAGTCTGGTGTTTATGCAGCCTCGGTCGGGGCTGGTCCGCTGTCAGCTGGCAGAGGCCATTACTGTGGGAATACACACATAGGGCCGACATGATGGTCGGGGTGGGGGTGGGAGAGGTTTAGAAGGCGTACAGGGAGGGGTACAAGGTGTATTATTGCAGTGGTCGAGCTGTGGATGTTATGATGGGGTTGGGTGCGGGAGAGGTACACTCCGCCATCTTGTTTGTGTTGGTCGGGTGCAGGAGGAAGGCAGGAGGGAGGGGGAGTCACGTGATCTTGCATACATTGACCAGATCCGCGCTGTGGCCACGCCCCCCTCGGCTACTCCGGGCTGACGGGGGCCGCGGCCCGGAGGACGGCCGGGACCCTCTCGGCTCTACTCCCGGCGGCCTTCCCCGACATTCCCGGCCTCTGCGGACCCCCCTCCCCCCTGCACGGCCTACTGCCGGGGTTGGCATCCAGCCAGGGCTTGGGGCTGCTGAATACTTGGTACCACAGTCACTGGCAGCTATGGACGCCCCACCCCTCTCCAACCATTAATATATAACCCAGTGGTGGCTGCAAGGACGTTTTGTAATGGCCTATTACTGCGAAATGCCACATAGGACTTGGCATTGGGGATCGTAGGTTCGGTAATAAGTGGAATATTAAGAGAACCTTCTCAGTTTCTGCAGTTTTAGAAAGGCCTTGATGGAAAAACTGATGGACCAGCAAATAAACAACCATGGCCTCACCCCTCCCTCGGCACACACACCCCATGACCCAGTGTTTAGCTGGGATATTCTTGTACTTACATTTAATAATAGTTGTTTAGTAATAAATACAGGAAACCTCAAGTTAATGAGGACTTGCGCCCTATTCAGTGCTAATGAGATTACCCGTTACAGCTCCCATAAATCATGACATGTATACTGGATCCTTGCTACAGGAACTGGGTCCTATTAACCCACAAACACTCTGTATACATGTAGCATACATGTATACAGTGATCTATCACTAGAACCAGGTCGGATGCGGCCAAGGGCAAACCTACCCCTACTAAGGACGAGTATAATCATGGTTGTACACAACTAGCCACTGAGCAAAATAATAACTAAACGTTTAGGCTCAAAATAATGCTAAGATCTCAGTAATATTATGGTAAATACTGGCACTGATCCAATGGTATAACATGAACTAACCAAGTGCCACTGCTCATAGAGAATAAGAGGACCGTAGAACTCATGATATGGTGAATGACTGAATGGAAGTGTTTTTGGCTCCAGTATGTGTACACGTTATAAGCGTTAAAAACTTGCTCAACGACTTTTAAATCATTGACTTACTTTTATAGTGTCGTTTGTGTGCACTAATCCGAATGAAAAAGGGGTAAAAATGAAAGTGAGAAATGTGTAATGTTACGTTAGGGAGTGCTCATTTTTTAACAACAGGGGGGGGGCGATGAGATTTCGCGCGGAGCGGGCGAATTTTTTTCACCCCCCCCCGCTAGAGGGGTCGAAATTTTTTACCCCCCGCCCCCCCCCCCCCCCCGGCAGGCCGAAAATCGCGCGCATTCGCGCCCCTTTATAGCATAGTAACGCGCGGGCTTTCCCCCTCAAAACAGGTTGAATTATTTTGCCCCCCCCCCCCAAGAGGGGTCTGAATTTTTTACCCTCCCCCCCCCCCCCCCCCCCCCCGGTCAAGGGGTCCAAATTTTTTACCCAAATCCACCCTCCCCCCCCCCCCCCCCCCTGTTGTTAAAAAATGAGCACTCCCTTAGTCGGGACAGTAGCAGAGGGGGTCCACAACTCTTGGGCTGGAAAGAGAGAGAAAAAAAATAATCCAATTTTAGGGCACTGGGAGGGATACAGATCAGATACCCAACCTCCACCTTCAATCATGTCAAGTTGACGCCCCAAAGAATACTTGTAGTTTATGTCCTGCCCAGATTACATTGTACTGTACGAACTCTTTTGACGTTATTCGGTCTTCTGCAGTTTTATCCAGCACGTTTATATTTAGGGAGTGGTCATTTTTTAACAACAGGGGGGGGTTGGTGGATTTGGGGGGGGGGACCAAAAAAATTTGGACCCCTTGAGGGGGGGGGAACCAAAAAAATTTGGATCCCTCTTGAGGGGGGGACCAAAAAAATTACACCCCTTTTTAGCGGAAAAGCCTGCGCATTACTATAGCTCAAAGGGTTCGGCCGCGCTCAATTTCAACCTGCTGGAGGGGGGGGACCAAAATTATTTAGACCCCTCTCGCGGGGGGGACCAAAAAAATTTCGACACGCTCGCGCGGAAATCCACCGACCCCCCCCCTGTTGTTAAAAAATGACCACTCCCTTAGGGAGGGTCTTTCAAGTGTGAAAAGAGGGGTGGGATGGGATTTGAGATTTGTGTTTGCACTCGTCCCCGGGTTCTCTCCCCATCCCCATCTAAGTAGGTTACTACGTGATGGGGCATGATGACTGTCTGGCACGGGCCCCCACATACCTGAGGGACAGAGGGAGGGGGGAGGGGAGTAGAGGGTAGGGTGGGGTGGGGGTGAATAGGCGTTCCACACGACTGCACAGTTCCTATGGGGACCACAGCCTTCGATGAGTGGGAGGGGCAGTCGCACGTAACACTATACAAAACCCCCGTCCCGGACCCCGTCCACTATAGTCTATAGTCTGGTGTGTCCGACGTCACTCGTGACATACTGACAAAAAAAGAGGAAGAAATAAAGATTAAAAAAGGGGAAGATAAAAGCGTCCTCTACTAGCCCAGATACTGGTGGTGGTGTAGTCATGGTGCCCAACCTCCTAGTCTACTGCAGACAAACATAGTCCTTTGTAGCTGTATAGCAGCTAGTGTACTGCCACTCTAGTCTATGTAGGTCACTCAGTGTGGTCGGCGGTGAGTCACTCCTTTCACTAAAATACAGTAATACATAAATAATAGCTGTATGGTAAAGTGGAATTGGCACATGTTCATATTTCATTGGCTGGGAAGAGAATTGTGTCCTGGTGCCCAAAATATGTACCACGTTTCATATTCTCACTGATTCTGGTTTGGATTTAGATTCTCAATACATGTAGATAATACTGAAAGTGGACACTTTAAGATTAAGCTTAAGATACAGATTTAATATATAATCTAGACAAGAGTTTGACAGATGTGATGAGAAGGGAAAGCCCTCCAAGCCCCAATAGGCAGACAGACTCTCATTAGTTATTCAAGCTAAATAGACACCAACGGGAAACTATTTACACATGTTTTTCTGGTGTCCAAGCTATGCGTTGGGGAAACACGGTTAACTTGCATGTTTAATACACCTGAAGATGTTGATCTCGCCTAGCAACACTCCATCCCCTCACGATAATCGATACTACTCTGTGAGCTAAATACTTCTCATGGTAAAACCATGGGGGAAAAGCTGTTTACACATGTAATATCAAAAGTTAAGTAGATCAATCCCTTCACAATATATTGGATGAAAACAGAATCCTTGCTTCAGAAATAGAAGTCATGGGATCTGGGGTGCAATGCCCTGATGTGTAGAGAAGCTGCAAATGTCAAATAATCAATAGAAATGTCAGTTTGTGTGGGTGTGTTATATGGTCTAGGGCGCACAGCTGGGCATCTGGTATATATTATACACATGGGGCATATGTAACAGTGGTTGACCCAGGGAACCTGGGTCTCTGGGAGACGGTTTTGGCCGAAAAACACAGCTTCACTGGCATGTTTTCAACTGCCTGGCATTTTATTGTTATTGCATGCAGAGTATATCTAATTGCATCACGAGATACTTTCAGATCATGCCTCTCCCCTGCCATGTAAAAAACCCGGAGAAATAAACATAACTACTTGAAAAAAATGGGAGAAAATGTGTCACTTTTGCTTCAAATTCTCCCTCTGTGTGAACTAGTGCTAAGGTATAGGACAGTGACCTTGAATCCACCCTTTAAAAGAGTCACGTTCACACAGACACCCATAGAGCTTAGTGTTAAAGGGAATGTGAGATCAAAATATGAGACGCTTTTAGCACCAAGAGAAACTCCCAATAGTGGTGCACAGAGACACAGTGTGGTAGGGGTAGGGTGGGGGGTACACAGACTTCAGGCACCTGGTCTTTAGGCACCCTGCCCTTAGGCCCCCGGATCTTAGGGAGAGAAGGGGTTGGATGTGAGGGAGGGGGTTGGACGTGAGGGAGGGGGTTGGACGTGAGAGAAGGGGTTGAATGTGAGGGAGGAGTTGGATGTGAGGGAGGGGGTTGGACATAAGAAAAGGGGTTGGATGTGAGGGAGGGGGTTGGACGTGAGAGAAATGGTTGGATGTGAGGGAGGGGATTGGACGTGAGAGAAGGGGATTGGACATAAGAGAAGGGGTTGGATGTGAGGGAAGGGGTTGGACATCATATGAGTCTAAAGAAAGGTCAGTGGGGACCAGGTGATCTGTAAAGGCCAAATCACCTGTACATTGCTTAGAAGAACTAAAGTGTGGTGGGGGGTGCATGATGGAGGTCCATGATGGAGGGACTTGGGTATTGGGACTTGGGTATTGGGACTTGGGTATTGGGACTTGGGCATTGGGACTTGGGTTTTGGGACTTGGGACTTGGGTTTTGGGACTTGGGTATTGGGACATGTTTCTTAATTGCTACAGCCCTGGGTCACATGTGATGTATATCACACAATCAATCTTTTCTGTTTGGTAAGAGTCACAGGACTATCTACTCAAACTAACTTAAACCCTTTAAGGGCAGCATAGTGAACTGGTATGCCCTTTTGTCGTCATGATCCGTGCATGCAACCCTGGCGATTTATTCGGCAGTGATGCATTTATGTATCATGCTGACCCGAATGGGTTGATACACCCCGAAAGGTTGGCATGATGCATCAACGCAGTGCTGGCGAGTGCCACGTTGGTGCATCTTGACGACTAATGAACATGAAGCCATGAGAAAGGATTCGGTCCTTAAAGGCTGGTTGGGACACCAGATATAAAGTGAAGTAGGTGAACCAGATGTGTCAAAGGGAAGACCTGGCAGTGCCCCAAACAACTCAACCAAGCCTTACAACGGGTTTGGATGTCTCCGGACAGCAGACAGTACTTAGAAACTAAGGGGAGAGATAGTCTAATGTACAGGACAAAGCAAAACACATAGGGTTAGATATAACTCATATTGAACCGTTCGGTAACTTAACTTGGTTCGATTATAGAGATATCAAAATGATAAAAGAAATGAGATCAGCATTGTTGTTGTCATATCAATGCCCAGGCTGACATCACCTAGGTTGATGCCAAAAGATAATTCACTGTCCAACAGCAATGGTCTGTACTTTCACGTTCGATTTTAGCGCTCTTATCTTTACAACTTTGAAATGCGGTTCACCGTACAAAGGCTATCTATGAATTTTAAGTAGGGCACCTAAGATAAAAGTTATAAAATATACGCTTTAGACGTGTTCGTTCAGATCCTTAAACTACAAATGTAAAACCACATGCGGTAAAATGGGTTTAAAAGGGACAATAAACTTGATTCGAAGCAATATCTGTGGCACATGGCTCAAATACTTTGTGACGAGGAATAATATCTGGCGTTTTTCTTTGTTTCAGATAGCATTTGAACACATTCAACCATCAGGAAAAAATTTATTTGATGTAAAACTGAAAACTAAATGTGTTTCATCCATTGTATTTTGCAGGGCGTAGAAGAGATCGGATGTGCCGAGCGTGATCTGGTGGTGAGGTGGCTGGCCCAACTCACCACGCAGTTCAACTTCTACCCGGAGACGTACGCACTCTCCGTCACCATCCTTGACAGATTTCTGCACGTTGTGAAGGTAAGCAATATTATAAGTAAAGAAAATTCACAATAGAGTAAGATTAGTCCTTAAAAGACAGTATACCGGTAGGACTTAAATGCACCGTGCACTTTTGTTGCACTGGGAAGTTACTCGGCAGCGCTGTATTAATTCTTCGTGACACTGATGAATCCTTGGTATTACTCAATATGAGTGGCGTTATAAACATTGTGGTTAAAGCGGAATACTGCGTAGATTATCGGCCCTTGTTATCAGTCCTTCCTGTGTCTTTTTAACAAGGAGGCGGCAGAGCTGACATTCACCAGCTCTTCTATCCTTATTGGGCCAATTGGCATTGGAGGCGGCTGTATATTTAGTAACATCAACATTTAAAACATGCAGACAAAACACCAACTAACTAAGGCCAGACAGTAGCCTCCATCAAACACAGCCCCATCATTGTGTATTTGTATCGGTCGTGCCCCGGGGGGAGAATATCACCGCCTCTGTTCTACATACAATGAGTCTATGTGCCGAGCCCCAGTCGTTACTGACAATGGTTTGTCGCGAGTGAGGTACGCCCAGGTTGAGTCTACATCATGTCGGGTCGGATTTAAACGAGGAAGCTTCTCTGTTTATGTTTAGAAAACCATGCTCCTGTCATATAACCATGTTTTAAACTAAGGTTGAATTTTACTTCCCCCTCAGTAGTATGGTCACCAGGTTTGGTAGAGTGAGGACTTGGTACCTATTTTAGAGAACGTATATTGTAATCCCTGGAGCTTACCTCACAGCTACACTTATGCCAACCAAGGGGGTGTATTAAATTTAACTTTAACTGCCCGATTCTTACTGCCCCTCCAGTAAGTCTGGGTGGAGTGAAGGCAGGTACTCTAGTCTTTATAGGGGAGGTGGGGGTTTAAAGAGAGCATTACGTCGTGTGTGATGGTCTTTCACAGTGGTGCCTAGTGACACACTTGGTGATCTAAATAAGTAGGTCTGTGGTTGGCATGGACATAAATATGGAATCCTACCCGCTATGTCTAGTATCTCTGACTCAGAGCACTCGTTCTATTGGGCCATTAAGAAAAAGAAAAATAACGAAACATAATACTAAAAATAAACTATGAAAAGAGATTAATGTACAAGAATCCAACAACGCAGTTCCCTAGCCTGGCCTGAAGTTCAAAAACCCCAACCTAGAAGTAGAAGTTTGAAACGTGTCTAAGATATCTGAAACTTGAAAACGCTTGAAAGGACAAAAACGATTCTGAGATAAGGGCAGAAAGGCCTATTTCTGAGGCCCAGTTAACTGAACTCTTAGGTGAGGTGATAAGATTACCTTAGGAGGTAGATAAGGGGACCAGGTGGACGTGATATAGAGGTAGGTTGACGACAAGGTGCGTAATATCTGCTGTAAACAAGTCCCTGGACCCCCCCTCCCCCTTGTCCAACAGTCAATGTCACCTGTGGACTTAGGACCCCAGCCCTAAATCAGGTTTCCCACAACAGGCTGCATAGAGAGGTTATATTTAGGAAGTAGGGCCGAGTTCTCTGGGCCGACCACCAATCTGTGGTCGTTGGGCCTCCTCCTGGTGACCACACCACTAAAGGCCAGCCTTACTCTGCAAATGTCACATTCCTTACACGTTTATAAGTCTATATGGTCATGACGAGAGAAAACATGGTGCTGCAAATAGCTTCTGTTAGTTTAATAAACTGGGTAAAGGCCAATGTGGCTTGAAGAGTGCGGGGTAGGGAATGATAGTTAACCTTGGCAGGTTACGTCGACACCAACTGGCTCAAACTAGATACCGAATTGAGCTGATCCGTTACCAAACAAAGTCCCAATATACCTCACCCCCAATGTACCGACGGTGACATAAAATAGAATGAAAGGCAGAAATAACTCTTCACTTGAGAAGGAGAATAAACATAGCCGAGTCAGAGGGCTGTTAGTGTTTTCACTGTTTGATCCAACGGAGGGATCATCAGGTGTAGGCCTACTGCACAGCATGTTTGTCCTAATCTGTTATCTGAGTAAGCCTAATCTAAATCAGTATGCGACTTTATCAAACTCTTACCGTAAATTCCCGCGTATAACCCGCATCTCGCGTATAACCCGCACCCCCAATTTAGGAGAATCCTATAACCCGTTTCTGGGTTGGAAAACGTCTATTTTAGTACTGTTGTATAGTAATAAAAACCCTTGTATAACCCGCACCCTATATAGGCATGTTTGGTATCAAATGAAAGCTGAGGTTGATTCGCGTACAGCGCGCGGGTAGAAGCGGGAATTTACGGTAATATCAGAATACACATATTGTGCCTCCTAATCATTGGTAGGCACAGCATGGGTATCTTGCTTTATCTTGATACGCGTATTCAGAACTAATCGCTTACATATCTCAATTAAGCAAAGTATTTAATCATGTATGTGTTTCATTGCAGGCCCGGCCCAAGTATCTGCGCTGCATAGGCATTGCCTGTTTCTACTTGGCCTCTAAGACCGTTGAGGAAGACGAGGTGAGTGTTCAACATTTCCATATTGTCACTAATCTCCCACTAATCAAACACCCCCCAGCAAACACCACAGACAGTGGAAGTAGTGAGGGCATCCCAAGTGTGGGGCTTCCCTCAGCACCAAAAGGGACGCTTTACGTAAGGCTTAACCGTGCACGTGAAACACCTGTGCTTCACACAGCACACTACTTGGGGGTGAACCTCCTATGGTGCTGTGAGAAGCTGTATTTTTAGCCGGGTATTATAGCAGTAAGCCGCAGATCCCATTGAAGGCTCCCCCTCCCACCTGTCCCCCAGTGGACAGGCCCCCAGCGGGCCCCCACCGTGTGGCGCTGTGCCCAGCCGTGCTGACCCCTGACGGACACCACTCTGTGCACTCATGGTGCGCCCTGAGCCGTGCACGTGATGCACACAGCACACTCACAGCGCCACTCGTGGTGGAGTATGGCACTAGCTGATGGGCGCTAGGGGCAGGCGTCCCCAACCGTCAGTATGGATGTATGCACAGGGGGGCGGGGGCCTCCTGAAAGAGGGAGGGGAGGGGTCCCAGAGGCCCAGGGTTCTGAGAAAGTAGCATTCTTGAGGAAACTAGATGTATTACACTACTGATTACAGACTGTCAGTGTTATGGTTCCATGGAAAGATGAAAATATATACATGGGCTTCCACATTATAGTATCTTCGTAAGATGTAGATGTATTTATGCAGTTTCCATCAGATATGATTTATATTAAATCAGATATAAGCTAAAAATTGACCTAATTTGATCAGATTCTGCTGCCAGTAAAATGAACAATGACATATTTCGGGAATAATGATCAAACTGGGTAAATAAAATTGCGGATTTGGCAATAAATTTAAATCAAAATATAGCACATACACACATATATACTGATTATGTCCTGATCAATATTTAAAGGGTCCTTGGATGGCATGGTTTTATCTCACCCCCAACTATTCTGACCCTAACCCATAACCACCTAATCGGATATCCATGAGCTGTGTACTATGTAATGAGCATTGATTATGGTGGATGTGGTTCTATAAGCGGCCACTCCCTGGTTACCACAGTCATATAGCCCGGTGAGGTGGCGTTGTGAAAGGTTAGGTCAGGCCTCTGTCAATGTGCCAATACATACTAAATGGGCAGCCATCTGCTGCCCTGCCCCAGGCCGGCAGGCAGGCTGTAGGTGTATCATGCTGAATACAAGTGTCAGCCTTAGGGAGTGCTCATTTTTTAACAACAGGGGGGGGGCGGTGAGATTTCGCGTGGAGCGCGCGAATTTTTTTCACCCCCCCCCCTAGAGGGGTCGAAATTTTTTACCCCCCCCCCCCCCGGCAGGCCGAAAATCGCGCGCGTTCGCGCCCCTCTGTAGCATAGTAACGCGCGGGCTTTTCCCCTCAAAACAGGTTGAATTTTTTTTGCCCCCCCCCCAAGAGGGGTCTGAATTTTTTACCCCCCCCCCCGGTCAAGGGGTCCAAATTTTTTACCCCCCCCCCCCCAAATCCACCACCCCCCCCCCTGTTGTTAAAAAATGAGCACTCCCTTATGGCAGTATACCACATAGTGGGCGCTGTGTTCTACCTGCACCGCCCCTATATACTGGTTGACATTGTAGAGGTCATAATACACCCACATACTGCTATTGACGGTTTATAAGTTACTCCCAATGGAGGCAGTATGATTTATGTGTTGGTATATGATTAATATAATGGAGCTTTATAAAGCATTGAAGCCTGAGGTTAATAAAGGTAGCGTCCGTTAAGGTCCAGTAGTTCTGTGTCAGGCATAACGAGCTGTTTACAAACTTCCCACCATAATAGTCTGACTAAAAATAAACACGTCCTAATGTACATGACAATGCAAACACTAATATACATCACAGAAGGAGGACTAACGTACATAACAATAAGAGGGGCCATAAGAGGACCTCAAGTGTATACACAATGCAGGGTTTGCTGGACAAGCACCTCCAAACCCATTTATACATTGTCCATGACCCTTAAAGACGAGATGGGAGATAAAGGGACACACTTTCCTTTATGGATGTTGAAGGAGTATAATTATGGGTGTTCATGTACCTTACAATTACCTGCATGACTCCCTTTGAACCTCAGCTTTCTGCTCTTACATCATCTGTAAGAAAACAAAGTGTGCCGCCCCCGCACCTTGACCTGAGAGCGTTAACATGGGAGGTAGTGGGTGTGTGAGGGGGAGGGGGGATTATGTGTGCATTGGTTACGGTTGCCATGCTGGTCAGAGACTTAGGTCAGGGAGGGAGTCTTTAGTTGACGGTTGGGTGTTTACAAAACACTGTTACATCATTCATGGGAGCCGCAGCTCATACCTCTTGTTTTCATGCCACTGCCTTTCCCTAATAGAATCTGACATTCTGTGGGCTAGAACAATCCTCCGGGTGCATGTATTATTCACACCAGTGCAGTACACAGAATTTATGTACATAATAATAAAGGAGACACTTTCCATGTAGCATTCAGAAATATGAAAAATATTAGTACCAGAAACAGTCCATTGAATATGACAAGAATAAACAGGTCTTTGTTTGTCAACAATGACGTCAACAACTCCTATGTTGTTCCCAGGGATCTATATACTACATGTATAAGCGGATTGAGACGATCTGCTGTAAGGTCTTTACAACTCCCCAGTATTATGTGTTAGATTATATGTCAATTAGTCCTTGAGTGACTGCAGTAATTAGCATAGCAGCTTACGTTGTATATATCCTATTAATAAAGCTGCATATAGAAAGCAACAGAATATGCTGGACAGTGAACTCATGGCTGTTGTGATGTTGTCCTTCAGGTGATCCCTGGCACATACGATCTAGTCAGGGAGAGCGGCTGTGGCTGCACCGTGTCTGAAGTCCTGCGCATGGAACGATGTATCTTGGACAAACTCCACTGGAACATCCGATATGTCACCTACCAGGATTTCTTACATGTGGTAAGTAGACTTCTATAATACATATATGTATAAATGAATATTACGGACATATTGGAATTTTTTAAATCTAAATTATATGCCACTCTTTCTGGTTTCTGATGCAAATGTAGGTCAAATGGGGAGATTTTGATAATCAAAAATAGTAAATCTAATATAATTATAAGTACCGTAAAACCCCTCCTTCAAGAGGACCTCACCTTTAAGACGACCCCCTTGTATGGGGAAAAATTGAGAATGGTTTTCTCTTTAATCCTATATAAGAAAACCCCACCTTATAGACGAACCCCTAATTAGGGAAAATAAATCCCCAAATATGGTCGTCTTAAAGGCGGGGTTTTACGGTATGTCTAATACAAGCCAACAGTATTTGCTGCCTTATTTATAAAGCATTGACTGTAACATGGTGTCCTTGTTCCAGCTGCACTCACTGCTGCTGTCCAAGATGCCCCACCTCTTGGACCGCTTCCCTCACGTGACGGCGTCCCGTCAGCTGGCCATGCTGACAGAGAAGCTGCAGACCGCCGTGGCCCAGCACGCCTTCGCTGGTTTCCGGCCGGCCGTCCTCACCGTCGCCGCCCTCAGCCTGGAGCTAGAACAGTTCCAGCCCGAGTGGTTCCAGCTTTCCATCTGGCTGCAACAACTTGTGCAGGTAATTGTTGTCCTTTTAAAGTTAAACATATCTATCTACAGGTCAGTTCTCCCAGTAGAGGGGATGATTTTATTGGTTATCACTTAGGTAATAGATGTGAGTGTTTATAACACATATACATACAAAAAGAGGCATAATGTAATAGTTAAAAAACTAAATCTAGACTATGATAAAGCAGACATTATTATTCCCATTTCCTGTACTTTGTGAATGTAATAACTAACGGCATGTTTCCCCCCGTTGCAGGCGGACAGTGAGAGCCTGATCCGGTGCCGGGAGCTGATGAGCTCACTGTTAGTCCGGGGGAGGACCACCCCCTACATTACCTACGCAACAGCAGTGAAGTCCTCCATCCTCTCCAGCCCCAGCAAGGCCTCCAAGCGCAAGATGGACGACCTGGACGAGGACGACATCTACGACGGCATCAAGCGGCTCTACAACGAGGATGAGGCCGGCTCAATACGGTCCTGCGCCCTGGAAGCCCTCATCGACGCCTGCTCCACTCACTCGGTCCCCGTTATCGCCATGTAACACCTCTATGGCTAATGCTATGTAACATCTATGGCACCATTGGCAAGGCGACGTCACTTCGGGGCGACAGTTTCGTCAAACGCTCCGACCTCAAAGTGACCCCGACGCTTGTTCCTCTCTGCTCATAAAGGTTGCTGGTTTGGATGTTGTACGGCTATGTAGACATCTCTTTGTGTTGGTGTGTGTACTTGTGTGAAGATGCACACAGGCTCTTACCGTCCCCGACCCCACGTACACTTACGGCTATCCCTCCCTGACACTAAATCACACACAAACCTGCGCTCGGTCTAACCGCGCCCAGGTCCGCACTGAGCTGATTGTTAAACGGTGTGTACACCTCCATTCCATACAACTTGTGTAATTAATGTACATTTCGATTAGTCTTACTCCTTGGGAGGTGCAAGGTTTTATGCGATCCATTCGCTACTAAGGATAGATGGATATCAACCTGTTAGTTTAAGGTGGCTATTCAATCATTTTACTACTTGTAAATTACCATGTAGTCTCATGTTACAGTTAGCTGGGCTATCTTAATGTTAGCAGTTATATTTTATCATTTTCTATTATGAAAAGAAAAGGGGAGCGCTATATGTAAAAAGTGAGTTGACAAGTTCCATTATGCGCGTTATCATTATGAAGTTGGCGGTCGACACTGACATCAATCCTAATGAAGAGCTTCTTACTCACAGCACCCACAGCCGGCGTCAGCAGTTGTTGGATGCATGTCTAAAAGGCTAACTTGCTTACACAAAATTTCGAAACATACACTAATATAATAATTTAACATATTAGACGAAGGAAAAAAAGACGATGAGTAAGTGGACATGCATGGCAGCACTGCACGAACAAATTTTACTGGTGCTAAATCTTAATTCGGAGCGCGTCCACATCATTATTTTTCTCCCAGAATATGAGTTCATTATTCATCATGTATAGAGTTGTATCATACTGTATATATGAAAGTTTTTTTACTGGGCCATTTATATGAGCTCTCTATTTCGAGGGCGGTCGTGTAATATAAAGAAGTATTTATTTATAGGTGACCGTACATGTGTAGAAAGAGTGAAAGTACGGAGAATTCATTCAAGTGTGTTCAGAGGTCAACGATGGATCTCAAGGTTATTTGGCGACTAAGTCCCCGATAGACCCATTACTTAGGTACTGTGAGTGCCGAACTTATAACCTCACAGAAATATAGCAAGAGAGAAAAAACAATGCACACTTCGTATTTTTAGCAGGAATGGCCTGGTAAGAAACAAAAAAAAGTTACAAAAAATACAAAAATGTCTGCAAAAAAATACACAAAAGGATTTTAACCAAAAAAAATACACAAACGTATCACTGTATGCCCCTAGGTGGGTATCGTTGTGTTAGCTTTCTCTTTGTCTTGTCATATAGCGTATAATGTCTGACTAACTTTAATGCGCCCAGGCCGACGCGGTATATATTCGGGGGCGCGGTCTGGGAGTGCACATCAGGATGGTACGTAGCAGTAGCACTGGCCCCTCCCCACCCACATCCCTGTACAAAGAACTGAATGATGGAGCAACCAATGCCCCCTTACACATTACATGTATGCCACCACCGAGGGGCGGTTCTGTGAATCGAACCCCATGTACAGGTGTAGATTACGTTAGGTCCTTGTCGCCCGAGGATACGCAACACCCAGAGTGGATGTGACAGTGGAAAGTGTATTATAATTGTATGAAAGGTTCCTTCTTCTGTTTTTATCTAGAATTAATGTCTGCACTGTTGTCTTTTGTTCGTTACTTAATCATTTGTGTAATGTCCCTATTGTACAACATACCGGTACGTTGTTAAGTCCGCTGATTTCTCAGATAAACTTGACATTAGGTAGATTAATTTATTATTCCCGTCATAGATGACGTCTATTATTAAAGTTAGTATCTGAATGTTAGATGAAATACTTTTTTCAAAGTTCACATCAGCATATTTTAGTAATATAATGTTGTTGATCTTATAAAATGCTGGACTTCATTTTATATTGCCACCTCTTAATACTTTATTTAATTACATGTAAAATATGTGTACAAATCAGAGAACAGCTTGCATAATCTTTTTTTCTCACTTTCTCTAAAAAGTACAAGGGCATTGCCGGCGTATGTGTAGAGGTATGAATGCGAGTTGCAAAGAATGCGAAGAAGAAAAAAACAACTATTTTTAATATACTGTTTTATTTTCCATGTTCGTTAAGTAGGATTAGCTATGTGTGTATGTAGGATGATTGATACGACTAACTAACAGTGTAAGGATGACGATGTAAATGTGGTATGTCTGTGGACATAGAATCCTCTTACCGACACGTGTAGTTCTGTTATTATACAAGTTGGTTACTACCATCAATGTTACAACGTCTTTTACTGGGATGCTTTACCCCCGAAGTTGTATAAGGACTTTGAGAGAGGTTCGGGAGCTAGCCAGCACGTTGACAAAACTGTCATCCCATTGTGGTGTACAATTGGGTACTCATTATTTGAAATAAACATCAATTTCATTAAGAAACAAACCTGTGAAGTCTTTGTGATAGTTGTTTTAGCTAAGTACGTCATGGACATTTGTATACATGTAATAGACCGGATTACTAAAAAAAAATTAAAGGTTATTTATTTGCTAGAATTAAAAAGGAAGAATCGTTTGACAGCTTAGTGTAAATCTTGAGAAAGATATTGCCCAAAGGCTATTCGACGTGATTAATACCGCACTCAGAAGCTAAATCTCTGCCTCAGACTTAAGTATTCCAACTCAGCCAGCAGCACCACCTGGTGTGCTGGCGGTAAACGAGGGAGAAGACACGTGACCGGAAGTACAGTAATCGCGAACATTTGAAACGGACGAGTCAGGTGTCCTGAGAGACAGGTGAGTTTTTCATCGTTTATGAGTGTTTAAATAGGGAACATGTTCCCAAATTATGGAAAAAACGCGATATAATAAGGTTCTATCTTTATATATCCGTTTCTGGCCAGCGGCGCTAACCAGTTTTACTATATTTTGCAGGTTTGACGAACTCTGACAAAATACGCACGAGGCACGCCATCTTGGATTGTGACCCGGCAACACGAGGCAGCATGTCTAAACATGGTGATACATCAGGCTCCGACTCTGATGGGTCTGTAGTCAGAAATAAAACTGACAATGAAGCTTCAGGTCAGGAAGAGTCTGAAATGGCCGAAACTACGGAACTGTACGGTGACCCTGACAGGAGACGTAGAGCTGACTGGCAGGTTGAAGATGACAGCTGGGATCCGACGGATAAGGATTATCTGGCGAGAGAACGCCAACGCCTCTCTAATTACAAAGTTATGCTGGAAACGAAACGCAGAGAGATGGAGGCAGAGTATGAATTATTCAACCGGGAAAGAAATGTGTATTCTGACGCAGCAAACAACTATCCACGTGGTAAGAAAAGGAGGCGGGGTGAAAACCACCCTTTATCGCCCACGCTGTCAACACGGGCTGACAGTGAGTATGCGGCCAGCTTTCTTCACGGTGACTCGGAGTCTAACTTTTCTATGGACTTTGATACTGTTGCCAGTGCTCAGAAGGAAGCTACCGTGAAACCGCCAGCTAAGAAACAAAAGAAAGATACCGCTACTAAGAAACCAGAGACTGAGAAGGAGTCTGACGACAAGGAAGAGGAGGCGGATCCTATGGGGGAATGGGATGACTCCCCGTTCGCCGCTGCCGCCCAACAAGTAGTACAGGAGGCGGGACAGGAACACGTGTCTGAGGAGGTGTCACCAGGTATGGCGAAGTTACTCAACACATTGTTCAAGAGTTCAAAGGATCTAGCAAAGGCTAAAGAACTCACTGAGAAGTATCCGCCCCCCAAGAATGTGAAGCATCTTTTGGCCCCGAGAATGGACTCTGGGTTTTACCGGTCAGATAGAGTGGACTATCAGACCAAGAGAGCCGACAAAGAGTTACAGCTGTCTCAGTCGTGCATTCTGGCAGGTATTGTTGCTGTGTTGCCCATGTTGGAGTTAATGGTGTCACGAGGGGCGAAGAAGGATCCACAGTTAGCAGCTGCTGGTACTAACTCTCTAGATGCACTCAGGCTAGCATTTTATGCAAACACTTCTGTGACACGCCGCAGAAGACAAGCTCTCAGGCCAAATCTGGACGGACGGGTAGCAAGGTCTGTGGTGGAGGCAGAAGTTAGCGGAGAACACCTGTTCGGGGATGATGTGGAGTCAACTGTGAAAGAAGCAAGGAAGGCAGACAAGTTGGTCACAGATCTGATGGGGCCGGAGAGAGGTCGTGGGCGTGGCCGCGGGTCTGCTAGAGGCCGAGGTGGTCACAACCAGAACCAGAGGGGCAGGGGGCGTGGTGCCTCTCACTACAATTCCGACTCCAATTCACACGCTCAAAGAGGGGGTTTTCGAGAACCCCAAGCCCCTCACCGCGGCAGTGGGGGTCGTGGGGGCCGAGGAGCCGGCAGAGGAGCACGTCGGGACCCCGACGACGTGGGACATCACAGCCCACTGGACAGGCCCAACAACAACAGAGGCAACACCTCGAGGAAGTAGCTCGCCTCGAGGTAGGTAACCCTGGTACGTCTAAATCAGATACTCTAGATTTGAACATACTTGTACATAGACCTGAGAACTTTGTAGCTGGCCAAATTTGTAATTATATAGATGTGTGGGAAACTTTAACGACTGATGATTGGGTGTTAAACCAGGTAGAAGGGGTGAGATTACCTTTTATTGAGGTTCCAATTCAAAGGTCTGTACCGTCTAAATATTACATGAGCAAGGACAATGAGAGAAGGGTGGGATTACAATTAGCCAAGATGTTGAATAAACATGTGATTGAAGAAGTAACTCATTGTGAGGGAGAATGGATATCAAACATTTTTCCCAGGCCAAAACCAGACGGGGAGGTCCGTGTGATTTTGGACTTGACTTCTTTGAACAGGTATATTGAGTATCAACACTTTAAAATGACAGGTTTGAGTACTGCGTTAGAATTGATGAATCAGGGGTATTTCATGAGTTCTTTGGATTTACGTGACGCCTACTATTCAGTTCGAATAGATCCTGAGCACAGGAAATATTTGAGATTTGAATGGCAGGGTGTACTATACCAATATACTGCACTGCCCAATGGGGTGTCGTGTGCGCCGAGGTTCTTCACCAAGATTCTCACTCCTTTGTTTGCTAAAGCAAGGGAAATGGGAATTGAATGTTTCCAGTATATTGATGATATTTTCATCATCAGTAATACGGAGCAGGGGTGTAGAGGTTCGGTGAGCATGTTGGCCCGGTTGTTGGACAGTGTAGGGTTGGTGATACACCCTGAGAAGTCGTCACTGGATCCTAGTACGGTAATGAAATTCCTGGGATTCATGTTGGACTCGGTACAACAAATTGTGTACCTACCACAGGAGAAGTTACTGAAGTTGGACAAGATAGCAGGGGGTGTTCTAAACACCAGATTTCCAACAATACAGGTGGTCTCTGAATTGGTGGGGTTGTTGAACTCGTATATCCCAGGGGTAGATTATGGGCTAGCACACATAAAATCCATAGAAAGGGTGAAAAATGCTGCGCTGGTGAGGTCTAACTGGGATTATAGAGAAACAATGTCGTTGACTGAAGAGGCAATAACTGATATTGAGTGGTGGCTTGAGAATGCTGGGATAAGTGTAAAAGTGATCAGGCCACTATCACCCACGGTGTGTATGGAAACAGATGCCAGTCAGTCAGGTTGGGGTGCTGTGACAGGGGACATGACAGCAGGAGGAAGATGGACTGAGGATGAGATAGACCATATAAATGTCCTTGAACTAGAGGCCATCTATTTGGGTCTCATGAGTTTTGTACATAATTGTGGGGAACAAATAAGTGTAAAAACTGATAATATAACAGCAAAGACATACGTCAATAAAGGAGGTGGCGTTAGATCAAAACCTTGTGATCAGGTAGCAAAGAAAATTTGGAATTGGGCGGAGGTCAACAATCATTGGGTGACAGCGTCATATATTCCGGGTATTTCTAATACCAAGGCAGACAGAGCTTCCAGGGAGTTCAAAGATCATTTGGAATGGTCTTTGAGCGACAAAGTGTTTGAAAAGATTTGTAGAGTGTTTGGTACACCAGAAATTGATCTGTTTGCGTCTAGGATAAATACAAAATGTTACTTGTATATGTCCAGAAATCCTGACCCATTTGCATGCCATGTAGATGCCTTCACCACTTCATGGGCTAATAAGTTTGTGTATGCGTTTCCACCTTGCAGCCTTTTGCTCAGAGTGCTCGGAAAGATCCAGAAGGACCGACCAAGGAGGGCCGTCGTGGTCGCACCTACGTGGCCGGCGTCGCCATGGTGGACCCGCATTTGCAACTTGGCAGGCAGACGAATAGAAATCGGCAGAAAGAAGGCCAACGTACAACTAGACCCACAGACACAGCAACGATACCCAAAGGGTCTCCCATTGACTATTTTTCAGTTCTAAAGAATAGATTGGTACAAGATGGTACCTGTAATGTTGAAACAGCATCTTTTTTGTTGGAAAGTTGGCAGAAGCCCACCCAAAAGCCATACAATTTGTATTTGAACATGTGGCACCGATACTGTGTGAGAAGAGGAATTGATGAATTTGAAGGTACAGAAATGCAAGTTTGTGACTTTCTACGAAAATTGTCTGATGCAGGTTATGCATATGGTTCTATCAACACGGCAAGGTGTGCACTTTCTGTTATTTTGCCCAAGAAAAATGGGGTAGAAACAATGGGGAGAAATTTTTGGGTGAAAAGGGCAGCAAGAGCGGCTTACCTCAGAAAGCCACCAGAACCTAGATATACTAAGTTCTGGGACGTGAGATTGGTACTTAAGACGATAAAATTGTGGGGGAGAAACGCCAAGTTGTCTTTGAAGTATCTAGGATTCAAGGTGTTGGTACTGTTGCTGTTGGTCACTGGACAGCGTGGCCAGGTGGCCAGAGCGTTGTCCTTGGACAGAATGAGTGAACATGATGATGGGAGTTTGACTTTTGTATTGACAAAACCCATGAAAACGGCAAAAACAGGCCAGAAGCTGTTAGAATTAAGACTCCAGCCTTACAAGGAGGTGGGGAAATTGTGTGTAGTTAAGGCGCTAAAAGCGTACATAGAAAGGACCAAAGATCTTAGAAGATCAAGGTTGTTGTTTGTGTCATATGTAAAGAAACACAAAGCAGTTTCTAGAGGTACCATCGCTAGATGGATAATTCATGTGATGAGAGTGAGTGGGGTGAACGTCAGGAAATATGGCGCTCACTCACTGAGAGGAGCTGGTGTATCAGGAGGAGCCAGGGTAGGCGTGTGTACGGACGTATTGATGAAGTATGGCTCCTGGAGAAATGTTGCCACTATGGCCAGACATTACCAGAAAGAGGTGGAAATTGAACCACAGAGAGATCTAGGTCAGGTGTTATTGGACCAGGCAAATATGCCAGAATAATAAGGTGCTTATTATGATTGAGTTGAATTATCAGGTTTACACTGAACTAATTTATTTTCCGCGGTTTGAATGCGAAGATTGGTACCGGTGATTGGTGTCCATTGGTTATAGGCTGAAAGTTATCTGTTACTCAGCGACTTGTTTTTGTTGAAAATAAAACTCAGACTTAAAATAAATTTGTCTGGAATTTTATTTTATGAGATCGTGGGATTTAAAGTAAATTGATGCTCCAAAGCTTCTCCCTCGTTTACCGCCAGCACACCAGGTGGTGCTGCTGGCTGAGTTGGAATAGGTAATTACCCGAGGAACTTACCTTGGTATAGTTGTGAAGGGGAATTAAGGTTCTAACGAAGCCTGTAGCACCTCCTGGGGTGCTAAGGGAGGCGAGGGCCCACCCACCTTCCCTTGTCACTGAATGAGTTATATAAATAAGAAATATAACAAAATTAACACTCTAATTTGTGGGGAGGTAATTACCGATTAAGAATTCAATTACTTTAAATTCCCTACAAATGTTCTCTCTCATAACTGCACTTCCGGTCACGTGTCTTCTCCCTCGCCTCCCTTAGCACCCCAGGAGGTGCTACAGGCTTCGTTAGAACCTTAATTCCCCTTCACAACTATACCAAGGTAAGTTCCTCGGGTAATTACCTATTAAAGCCAACATAAATAGAATTCATATTGATATAGAGTCGGTACGAGTCTACAGGGGGACTGGTGTACTCAGATCTCTGCGTCAGGGTATCCAGGCCCTAAACCCCTCCTCCAGTCACCAACACATCCCGACCCAGGGTCCCCGATGTATCCCACATGAAAGGGGAGTAGAGGTGGACGGATCCTTAGAAGCTTGTTGACAACTCCGCTTATGAAATCTATATGAAACCGTCTTTAACTCCTCACATTTCACGAAGAAGAATATGGAGGATTCAAGATCATGGGGGATTCAATAGATTAGCCGTTTGCTTATCAAAATACCATTCTCATCCTGTTTTGGCCATACGGGAGTGGCCATTTACTAGTATTATCAAGAGGGTGGGGGTCTCTAGTAGTGGATGGGGCATAATGTCACCAACCCCACCCCTGTTATGAAATAATGACCACTCCTTTATACGTACCAATAAACCATGGTTGACCTCAGAGTAGAGTCGATACATTGCCATTTCTTCTAATACAACCCGGTAGAGGATATTGTATTAAGTCGCATTTGAATGCTCTACATTCTATAAATACAAAGGGTCAAGCAGTGGTCATGGCCCAGAGTTTACCAACAGTGGTGTACCCTTCACGTACTGGTGTGGACATACGTCAGGGTCACATTGGGATCACTTGGGGCCATGACCCCAGTTACATGGTGGTCAACTAATCAGTGTACATGTGTAGTGGGGGGTGGGGGGTATGTCAATGTCAAAGTACGATGGCTAGGATTATATTTACAAATAGCCAATACTTTTTTAACACAAGAAAAAACGAGCTATGATGGGGGCATCATATGTATAGCTCTGCTCCAAATCATGGGCTGATGCTTATCAATTATCTTGATTTACAAAAGCAATGTAGTTTTAGTGGTATGATTCATCATGTGTCATTTGGCAGCACTGGGGTCCTGGGAGCTCTCTATATATGTATAAACGTTGTGCATGGGTTACTTGTTCGGTGACCCGACCAGCTCCAGGTCACCACAGGTCCCCTTATATAGGTACAGCTGACCCCCGGGACCTGACCCCTGCACCACACTTTACACAGAATGTACACTTACAGCTGTATAACGGCTAAAACAGCTGATCCAAGTGTAGAACCCTTGTGTCGTCAAGGACCAGGTTACCTTTTTATGTAGGGGTTGTTTTGCATGGTACAGCCCGGGGTAAAGCTGATAGTCCAAGCTGGTTATCACCCTTATCACATATATTACATATACAGTATTATTATGGAGTTATCTCCTCCCTGACTCATTATCATTAACATGTATTATTTTTGTCAACGCAGCGAGTATAAGTGTTCACATATACATCATTATTGCTAGAAAAAAGTGGGTGGGACTACCTCACGACAGAAATGTGTCCTCAAAAAGACACCACACGATCCCCTATTCGTTTCGAGGAATCGCGGCCGATTGTGATTTAATAGTGCTAAATTCCCGTGTTATGCACTTTACCGTATTATGAACTATAAAGCTAGATTCTACTGATCATATACCGTAACTGTTTACAGTGTAAATGCAGTATATTTACATTTGCCCCTCCCCCTCTGTTGTCAACCCCCCATGGACTTCCTTTCGTTGAAATTCAAGACCCCCATATCAGCCAAGCCCCGCCCCCACCTATCTGACAATGAATACCCCATCATTTAAACATTAAAAAAACACACCAGATATTTCGCAAAGAATGCAGGTTCACAGGTTCAGAGCACCGACACATACCTTGATAGTCTGATCAAACAGATTAAAGGTGAGTGAGGGCGGGGGGCGGGTGTGGTGGAGAATGGGCCCCCTTGTCCACCCCTATGGCTGTAGGTCAGGGCCTGGTCATGACCCCCCTCTCACCAACTGCTGCTCCACACCACTAGGACAAATCCTGATAACGTGCCAAAGTAGCACAAGACCAGAAAATGAGTGTTTCATGTATCAAACACGATCCCAGTGATCTAGATCTAAATATCTAGCCTAGGAGGTTCAGATTTATCTTTTACACAGGCCTCGAGAAATTTAATTTTAAAATTGCCTAGTACTGTAATCTAGGAGTTCTTCCGATTTTGCTAGGTAGGGTAAGGTAACCTTAAACAAACCTTTATTGTTTCGGCCTATTAAACTCATTTGTTGTACATACTAGTAGGCAATGGGCTCTCATTTGACAAAATAGCTCAGGTAGGGTATCTGATCAGAGGACAGATAAGGCCCACACTGATCTAGACGGCGAACGTTGCTATTTAGTTTTAAGGGTTTTGCACCAGGATAAGTGTGTTACTGTACGGTGTTTTTAGTGATGTGACCATATTTTTAGACACTGACCATTGCTTGGCCCCAGAGTATAAATATTGTAGATATTTACAAAGTTTCCCCTCTTCTGGCAATAGGCTGTAGAGATATCTCAAATTCACTGAATTCAAAACAATATGTTTTCCCATTTTTCCCACAAATAAAATTTGCCTCCCATGATTCTTATGTAACATACACATGTATTACGTACAATGTATTGCTCAACCCTTGTCTGTCCAAGTACTGCCTTATCGCTCCCACAGATATCTGACTGTATTACGGTAACCAGGACGTACTACCGTAAAAGTTTTCTTCAAAGCCGATCTAACTTATAAGCCACCCTCCTCTGAAAGAAATGTACTTAGTGTAGCCAATGTCTTTGTAATTTAAACACATCTTTCTATGACCAATGTGAACCCCTTGTAAGTACTCCAGTAGACCCCCATTTGAGAAAATGATGAAGCCGGAATCAGGTTTAAATCTAAAAGTTTGGTTGGCTTCTATGAGAGGTTTTACGGTATGCCTACGGTAAGTACTGTGTCCTCTGCAGCTGCCCTATATTTCATAACACTCCTTATATAGCATCCCTGAAGTTACAGTATACAACGGATAGCTTGCCACCTTACGGATCTCTTCGTCTTAACTTCTGCCATACAAATGATCTCCTCTCCCAGTAAACTGGTCTGTGGAAAAAAATACCAGAGCTGCACGAGACACTGAGTGTAGGTAGTGTACCCGCTCAGTGGTGCCACCTACCACCAGGTGCAGTCATTACAGCTGAGGTGAGCACCTTGTGGTGGTTACTAGATCATTCCATCACCATGATGCTCTTACAACATACCGGTACATGTCCTACATTCAATTTGGCTTCCTTGCCCTTGTTAATATCAACACTTTCCGGAGCACATTGAATTTCGGCCAAGTTACAATACATGTATGGGATTAAATCTACGTCTTATCAATTTTCTTTTCTGTATAATTACAATGTGTAAGTACCGGTAGTAGTATTGAATGGTTCCCTTTTCCATAACCTTTTGACAAACTGTCAAAATTACAATTAGACCTACCGTCTATACGCAGTATTTGTAATAAAACCTGAATGGTAGGGTCAGCATATATGTAGGGTGGACACTTCAATTTGACCAAATAGGATGCTGTATTCGTGCTATAGCGCATATTGAAGCTAGTAGAATGGGGAATCCAGACCTGTTTTTATTTTTATTCTATCATGAGCGGTTCAGATTTTATTGCGATTTTAATAATTGGAAAATCACCGGAGTACCTGTCGGGATTGCCGGGAATTACCGCATCCCGACAACTATCAGTAGGCTGAGGGTTAAATAGAAGTAGCCTATCAGAAAATCATATGATTGGATCATCTAGTGTATGAAATTAAAGCTTATACTATCAGGTATCTAAATCTGTGTAGTTCCTTAATTTATTGTAATTGCTTCTATTTTTTTTAAACAAACACTACGGGGTGGTTGAGAATCATATATGATAATTTGAAAGATGTCCCCGATCTTCAGTATCCTTAGTCATAATACAATTTCTTCACACATGCACTAAAGCAATATGATCATGTTGTACACCAATTTAAACCCACTGCAATCAGGAGTTCAGATCTATTTAGATAGTGTTTCTATCATTATTAGTTCAAATCTTGTGAAAATTTGATTATTTAGAAAAAAACATAAAATAAATTAGAAATTATCGGTGTAGGCGTCTTAGACAGGCCGAGACCGCAACGTATTTAGCCTTTTAGAAAATAGAACCATAATATCATGCTGTAGATCAAATTAAAGCTAACATGTATGGCTATCATTTAGAGGCCAATAGCCATCTAAATGATAGGGAATCATTGTACTGAATGATTTTCTATGAATATCATAGAAATAAAAAGTTCAAATGTTGATGAAAATATTGAAAGTAACCATAACTTCTTGTCAAAATCGTTAAAAATCGTGCATGTAAAATAGATGAGAATAAACTTTTCTAGACTAAATAGGGCCTTCTTAATGCATTGGAAAGGTGCCATTTAGGGCCAAGCCATTCCTTTTCTAAGATATTTTATTTCAGAACAAATAATTATGAATTATTATTAGTAATTATCAGTCTGCGTAAGCTTCGACAAACCTATACCGCAACCCTTTTAGCCTTTTTGAAAATTGAAACATAATATCATGCTGTAGATCAAATTAAAGCTAACATGTATGGCTATCATTTAGAGCCCAATAGCCATCTAAATGACGGGGAATCATTGTACTGAATGATTTTTTTATGAATAGTATTGAAATATAAAGATTAAATGTTGATGAAAATATTGTAGGTAAATATAACTTCTTCACAAAATCGTTCAAAATCGTGCATGTAAAATAGATAAAAGTGAACTTTTCTAGGCTAAATATGGCCTTCTGAATCCATTGGAAAGGTGCCATTTAGGGCCAAACCATTCCTTATGCAGGATATATAATTCTGGGCAAAAATAGAAAGTTTGGCTTAATTTTTGAAAAACTTAAAATTATCACAGAAAAAAAATAAACATATCAGCACATAGCCCCAACTGTGTACAATATCCCCCTATAGGAGGATCTTCAAGATAGAGTTAGAATTAACCTTTCTCCTGCCTGTATCTTTGAGGAGCATTTTCAAAAACTGGCTGACAGATGGAAGAAAAAATGCTGCGGAACTTTATGTTCAACTCGTGATTTAACAGGGTTCCAGGTCTCAGATAATATTTTAGATAATGGATATGGATAGATCAGACAAGTAGCTTTCCAAAAAGTATTTGCATTAATCCATGCGACCTATTGGGCCAGAGAAATTCGCTTTTCCAAAAGGGTCATTTAGCATTACGGCAGGTACGGCCAGCGTGAGCGCCCGCGGAGATTGCCCACCCTAATATATGTCCGAACCTGACTCAGGGACTCATACATTGCTGTAATAAGAAACCATCAGATATGAGAGGACAAACCAATTTTTGAAAAATCTTTTAAAATATTCATTTATTTATTCACTGTTTGCTAGCATTTATATCCTATATTTCATATATTTACAATATATAATATTTATGAGTATAAACTTCTTCCCTTGAAGCCCAATGGAATTTCTACGTCACTGAGGTGCTACAAATATACATGTACTTCAATGCGGAATGGACGGACTTAAATATTACACAATAAATAGAAATATATACAGAGTATGCACGAGTTGTAAAATGGTAATCTAATAATAATGAGAAATCATTCGACTTCAGAAATGAGCTGGACATGGCAATTATACCCCTGAACTGAATTTTTTACTGTTAAAATTAGATGTAGAAATGTCGATCAAAATACAATTTTACTGATGCTTAAGCCAACTGAAAACACCACCAAAGTTAATGCTGCTACATCAAATCTACAAGATCATATCACATTTAGTCTTTTATAATATTGTAGTAAAATACTTCATAGTGCAAATCCTTACAAATCTCTTGAGTCAAATCCTACAGATATTTTTTTTGCTGTGGCAAAATAGATATTTAGTATACATGTACATCATACCTATAATATTCATGATTCCTACGAAGTAACCCAAATAAACTAGATCAGGGTCATCTTAATACTTATTACAAAAATTATCTATCCTCAGAATTTTCAACCTTACGAAATACAGACAAACAAAGCATTCTCTTTGTTCATTGCCAACCAAAATGAAGGTTCTATTGCACTAGAGACTAACTATTATGCGACCATTTTGGTGCGTGAGCGCGGTGTGGGTCGATGTGTTTGTGTCTTTGTGTGGAGCTTCTTGTACCAATTAGGGGCCTCTCCCATCGTCTGAAACAATCAACAAACAATAATCAGACATCATGTAATGTAGTCGGATGAATTGAATACTATAAGGGAATTGGAAACGTGTACATTTATCAGCTGTAGAGTGGCTCGACACAAACGTACAAAACTTCTGGTGGTAATCTGAACTGTACTGAACTCTGCACTTTCATCAAAAGTCGGGAGTAGAATTGGTACTATGGGCCTTAATTTTATACAGAGTTGATTCAGGTTTACGTTTTTTCAAGACAATCAAAATAGGACAATTAAAATAGTTTCTTATAAGTTTCAGATCATAAGCCACTTTAACTTACAAATTCGGTTGGCACAGGTTTGTGTATGTTGTCGTCCTGCTCGGGGAGGTCCATGGGTAGGCGTGGCTGTGTGGTGGTCATGAGTGACGACTTCTTCCTGCTCACCGTGCTGCCGGGCACCTTACCCCGCGGAGACCGGGCCGAGCGGGCCGTACTGCGCCCGGTATCGGGGGCAGCGCGGACAGGCTCGTTACCATAGCGACGCTGACTCAGGTTCAGAACCACCTGCTTCATGTGAGACATTTCCTGTACCAAGGTAAAGGTGGGAGGATTAGCCCATGACACATGACACGGCAAAATAACTAACAGTTTTTCGTTGATCGATATATTGGATTCAAAAGTAAGTTGGAATGTTACACTTCAATAGAGTTTTGTCTTAAGCAGCGCCAATAAAAATGTAGAAGTAGCATGTAACCTAGCTACCATGCACAGGCCGCTCGGTAAGTCATTTACATAGGAAAGCAGTGAGCCATGTCTATCGTGTATGTGGTGATTTGCTGACCCTATGGGTACAGCTACCTCTACGTCGGTAACTCCCCCTTTATTATGGGTTGGTACAGTGGGAATTGAGAAAAGACAACAACTGTTTGACCTACCTCTCGCTGGTTGAGTAAACGTTCCAGGTCGGAGGCCAGCTCGTTCTTTGACTTAGTGAGGCTGACACGTTCCTTTTCTAAACGCCTGGAAATGTATCAACACAACAGTATACAGACTAAGGGATAAAACTGTCCAGTTAACATTTAATATAAGATTAATCGAATACTTACCATGTAATATAAGTATGATGATTAATCGTTGTTCTTCGAGAGACAGATAAACATATCTGTTGAGTACACAGGAGAGAGGCCGCGTCACTTCCGGTAGTCAGATTAGCGCCCACATGCAGTGAATCTTTTGCTGAAAATAAAACATCTGGAAATAGTACACAGTAGTGCTCTTTTTACTTTGTCTAAATAGCACCCACATGAGTAGGTGAGAGATTATACCGCTAGTAGTAATCTTCTTCATCCTGGGGATGGATGGGTGGGCCTGTGTACTCAACAGATATGTTTATCTGTCTCTCGAAGAACAACGATTAATCATCATACTTATATTACATGGTAAGTATTCGATTAATCTTATATTCTTCTTCGCGACAGCTAAACATTCTGTCGACACAGGAGACTTCAAAGTTCAGCTAGATTCACTGCTTATTTCCCATAATGTTACTCTCCCATAAAGGACTGTAACTTCTCATATGGGATAACAGAAAATAGATACTTTATTTCACCTAAAGGTGATGTTCTATTGCCTTGTGATATGGTTTTGACTAGGTTGCATGACATTTTGCTATTTAGCAAAGAAGGCATAACTGCCATACAGTTCACCACAGCTGTGGCAGTGTTATTGTCCATCATAGAAAAAGTTTTTATCACATACAGATAACTGCTGCCTCTAGTAAGGCTTATGACTATGATCAGCCAATAGAGTTCATACAAACTATCGTTACGGCAAAAGGGCCAAAATTCTCCCCTTTTGAGGTGTGTCTTTTCCCCCAAAAAGGCTCTGAAAATTTTGTTCCCAGCTACTCGATTGAGTCCTCCAGGAGGATCCTGGCTAGCGTCTTGGGAGGCTTGGGGTTCTCGATAGGCTTGTTGTAGTGCTTAGCCATGGTCTTGGCACCTTTCCAAGACCCATGCCTAAGCAAAACAGCAGTCGATACACCGAGTCTCCCTCCCGCAGAGGTGCTGGCACCCCTGGTGGAGTGAGCTCGGTATACCCTGGTGTCCACCCCAGCTGCGGAAAGCACCGCAAGGACCCATCGCTTTGATGAGTCCTGCCCAATCTCGCCAAATGGCTTGCGGAAGGACAAGAAGAGCGAGTGTTTCCTTCGCCCTTCCTTGTCCAACCTGACTGGCTCCGTGACCCGCACGTAACCTTTCAGGGCACAGACGACGCACAGAGTCTCCTCCTCGTGGAACGGTTCCAGGACCAGTTCTTTGAGGGGTTCCCCCGTACGCGCTGTTTTCATCAGACCCTTCAGAACGAAACGCGCAGACCCCGAATCCAGCCAAGTCAGATTGCGGGGATCAAGCGCTGGGATGACCTGGCCTCTTTGGCCCGACACCAGCAGAATCAGCATCGTTAGCTTGAACCCCAAGAACTGGGTGGACAAGCCTTCATTGGCACCCCAACGCTGGAACATGCTGAACACCAGCCTAATATCCCAGAACTTGTTATATCTGGGAGAAGGAGGATTCCTTCTATAGGCGGTGCGGACGGCCCTGCACACCCAATAGTGGGTGCCCATGGTCTTCCCGTTGTCAAGGTTTTTTACTAAAACCGACAACGCACATCTGGCAGCGTTAACAGTGCCAAAAGCCCTGCCCTTTTCCGAAAGCAAGCGGAGGAAACGACAAACCTCAAAAGGGGAAGGGGAGCGCAGGGAGATACGGTGAATAATGCAGAAAGTGGCCCACTGATCCATGTATGTTTCGTACACCTTCTGTGTACCAGTGGACCAACTTTCTAGCAGAAATTCAGCCGTCTCCCTGTCGCATCCCTGATTTTGAATTAGGGCATTTCTTAATATCGCAAAACCCTTAGGGCGAGCCTTCCCAGTGAGTCGTCTCGCCCTAAGAGGTTTGCTTTCCTCGGGTAGACCTTGAAACTGGCCTTTGCCAGTTTCAAGGCCCGAGGATACCAAGCTCGCCCTGGCCAGTCTGGTACTACCAGGACGAGCTTGCTAGGGTCCTCTGCCTCCAGTTTCCTGAGCACGCGGGGGATGATGCTGAAAGGGGGGAAAGCATAAGCATTAATGCCTTCCCAGGACATGGTCAGGGAGTCCACATGACTTGCTCCCGGATCAGGTTTCCAGGAGCAGTAGCGCTCACATTTGAAATTGGTTCTGGAGGCAAAAAGGTCCCATTGAGGGTTTCCCCAGATCTTACAAATTCTCTTGAAGATCCGGTCATTGAGTTTCCACTCTAGGTTGTCATTGAAAACTCTTGATGCTTTGTCCGCCTTGATGTTGAGCACACCAGGGACAAAGGAAACCGTCAACCAGGACTGTCTAGCCTCAGCCCAAGCCCAAATGATGCGCGCTACTTTGTCACAAGCAGGTGACTTTACTCCTCCCATTTTGGACACGTAATGCAAGGCAGTCATGTTATCCGTTGTAATGTGCACATGGACATTCATGACTTTCCCTAAGCTATGCAGAGCCAGGTTGATGGCACGGAGTTCCAGGACGTTGATGTGGTCCTGTTCCTCTGGCAACCAGCGCCCACCTATAGTGTGATCACCTAGGTAGGCTCCCCAGCCCTGCATGCTGGCATCCGTGTCTATGGATAGATCTGGTAACGAGTTACGTATACGACAGCAGTTGTTTTCTACATTGTGGATCCACCACCTGATATCCTCTACAGCCTCTTTAGAGAGTGTCATAGATGCCTCATAGTTTCCACCGCTGAGCTTCAGCGCTTTGTTTTTGCAGCGTTCTAGCGCTTTGTAGTGGCTCATGCCATATTCCCCCAGGGGGGCCACTCTCACATTTATGGATACCATGTGCGTACATCACCCTGAAATTTGACCCCTTTTACCGGGACAAAAATCCACCAAAACACCCCCCTTTTGGCGGGATAACCCCCTCGAAATGGCCAGAAACCGACCCCCTTTTGGCAGCAAACTCTAAATTGGCCAAAATTGGACCCCTTTTAGCGGGATACATCCATTCTTTTAGTGGGATACCCCCTATAAATTGGCCAGAACTGGACCCCTTTTAGTGGGATACCACCCTAAATTGGAGGACAAATTCGCACAAAATATACCCCTTTTTACAGGAACTTTTGGACTTTTTGATTGGCTATTCTTGACTTAAAAACATGCCCATATGCCCCAAAATGGCCTAAAAAGGACCCCTAATGGCGGGTCCGGCCGGACCCGCCAGTGGGGCCCAAAAAGGACCCCTTTCCCGGGTTTTTGTGTACGCACATAGTTACTATAGAACATATAGGAAGTGGCCCCCCCGGGCATATTCCACCCCTTTCGCATAGGCGTTAAAAAGCCCAACTGTCCCTGCCACCTCTCTGATCGTGAGATCAGTTTTCCCCAGGATTTGTTCCCCTTCCTGAAGGACTTTGTCTACTTTCTTCTCAGGAAGCGAGACATTCATCTGTTCAGTGTCAATAACAAATCCTAGAAATTCCAAAGTGGTGGAAGGTGTCATTACTGACTTTTTGGGGTGGATTACAAGACCCAAATCATCAAAGAGTTTCGCTAGCTTGGTATCATCTATGTAGGGAAACGCTTCACATCCTTGCTCTCGGAGTTTGCAGAAAATGGGGGCAAGCAATTTTGTGAATATTCTGGGTGCACACGCCACACCATTGGGAATCACTCGGTATTGGTACAGTTCATTACCCCAAACGAACTTAAGGAATTTCCTGTCATGTTCGCAGATTGGGAATGTGTAATAAGCATCTTTAAGATCAATTGATGCCATGTACCAACCCTTCCTAACCAGCTCCAAGGCTGTTTGGAGGTTATCCATTTTAAAGTGTTCATATGGTATGAGTTTGTTGAAATCCGAGAGATCAAGAATTATCCGAATTTCCCCATTTGCCTTCTCCTTAGCAAAGATAGAAGAGATCCACTGATCCTGTTCAGGTTCAACTTTCTCAATTACACCCTTGTTTAACATTCGCTCGATTTCAGCATCAATTCTGATTGGATCAAAGTCTCTTAATGCATACGGTTTTGGCACATGAGTTTGGACAGGTTTTTTGAGTAAAGGGATTTCTATGCCTGCAGCATTTTTTAAGACCCAAGGGTCTGAAGTCACCTTTTCCCAATTTTCCAAAAATTCTACCGTTTGTCCACCGTAAAAGTTCTCTGGGGTGTTTGTGAGTTCGAAGTCCAGAACAGTCTCAGTGTGTTCACACACCTTTACTTTCTGCGGTTTCCGCGACCTGTCCCGCGACCTCGACCTCGACTGGCTCCTGACTCGCGGTTTTTGCCGTCGTCTTGGCGACGTTTTTCTCGTCGTTCGTCTTGGTGGCGATTCTCTTTTCCGCTTCGTCGTTCGTCTCCCTGGTTTTGGCGTTGCTTCTTCTTGAATCCGCCTCTTTTCTGAAAATCCTTCTTGGATTTCGTGTTTCGGTTTCGGTTGTTCGATCTGCCTTTAGCTCTCATGATGCTCTGGGTGAACTCAATCTCCTCCTTGCACTTCTCAACTACTTTCTTAGCCTCTGCAAAGAGCGTTGTACCTCCCATGGGGCTCTCCATAATAGCCTTGGTGTAGTCTTGGATTAAGAAGGGTCTGAGCATTTCCCTTCTTTTCCTGACTAGACAGTTGTTGGCTAACACCAGCATCTCGATCCCATCTACAGCTGATGCTGCGGCTTCATTGAGTTCAGGATCTTTCTGTTCCCCCCTGTGGATCATTATCTCCAGAGTAGGCAGGAAAGCGGTCAAACCTGCCATGATCGCCTCTTGCGCATTGACCATGTGACCGTCCAATGACAGCGCGTTTCTGTTGCCTTTATTGGTCAGTTCAGTAAGCGGTCCCGCGTCAATCGGAGGGATTCTCATTGCCGAAACATTCTTAGGCGGAGGGATTAGTTTCCTCTTTTTCATCGACTCGTTCTCCTTATCAGGGAGAGCCGTCTGCGTGAATCGTTCGACTAGCGCAGCGATGGTCTTGTGTGCTTTTTTGGAGGTAGCCGGGCCATCCTTGTAGTTCAGGATACCAGCTGCCTTGTCCGCAAAGGCTCCATCTTTCACTCCTTTGAGTTTCTCCTTCACCTTTTTTGCCCTCTCAACTTCACTATCTTCAGATTCAGCTTGAGAGCCTTCAGCCTCTTCATCCGCTTCATGGCCATAGCCATCCTCGGACTCAGAGATTACTCAGAGAAAACTCTCGCTTTCTCTTTGACCAACTTCGGTGGTCCCTTCGGCTTGGATTTTGCCCTCTTGTCAGGAGTTTTGGCCCTCTTGTCAGGAGTTTTGGCCCTCTTGTCAGGAGTTTTGGCCCTAGAGCGAGATTTCTCCCGTGATCGGGACCTGGATCGATGTCGTCTCCTCACGGAGCGAGATCGGGATCTGGATCTGGATCGTCTCCTCGCGGAACGAGATCTGGATCGCCTCCTTGCGGAACGAGATCTGGATCGCCTCCTCACGGAGCGGGATCTGGATCTGGACCTGTGAGATCTTCTTCGCGAATGCGATCTTCCCCGAGAGTGAGATCTTCTTCTAGAGCGTGATCTTCGTCTGTGTGAGTTAGATCTGGTCCGCGACCTGCGTCTGGATCTGGATCTGGACCTAGCTCGTGCTCGTTTGTAGGGCCGTTCTTCTTCAACTACCTCATCTTCAGACTCTTCCTCATCCTCAGACTCTTCATCATAGGAGTCAGTCTTTTGGCCTAAATCTTCAGCCATGTTAGTGAAGATAGGGAAAAGTTTGACCTTGTTGGGAGGGGTTCCTTCTGAGTTGGTCTCACTCTCGTCACCGTTCTGAGAATCGGTTTTGGGAGGATCAGGTTTCCCTTTCTCCTTTGAGGTACTCGCACGCGGGGATGCGTGGACTTTAGCCCGAGTATGCATGAAGGGAGTCTGAGGTGTCTTCACCTCTTCCAATGCCTTAGCAATGAGGTTTTTGAGGATAGCTGACTGCTGTGGCAAGGTCTTGACTTTGAGCGGAGTCTTTCCCTTCATTAGTCAGGATCTGCAAACAAGCAGAAATATTTTTGAGTTAAGTCATCTTGATGTTCAAATCAAAGAGACATGTGTGCTAATAGTGTTTTAAGGTGGGGAATAAAACACAAGGCCAAAGAAATTTTCGGCATAAGGTATAGGTATTTTTGTGTTACAAGTCACAAAACCCTAAGTACATAAGTGAGACCCTATAAAAAAGGTGGACCAGTATAGTCTCTTTGTGTTTTCATTTCACAACAACACAAACTTCTTTAATGCCTAACTCAAGGATTTTTTCGGCATAAGGTATGGGTAAACTTGTGTATTCAACACAAGCACTCAGTGTGGATCTGTATCAACACAACTAAGTTATTTAATGCCTCAAAGAAATTTTGGGCATAAGGTATATGTCTTGTTAAGAACTGGTCCAAAGGAGTACAAAAGTACAACAAGACACACCTGACACTGACTTGACAGTTCACCTCACTCAAACTGATGAGTGGAGAACAACCTCAACTGTCATTCTTCTATAACTGAGTTATAAGAGAATAAGTTAGGTGTCAACTACAAAGTAGCAAGCAAAGCTTTAAGTGTCTTGACTTCAACCAATATCTAGAGTCTGTCAAGCTGTATGACAGGTAGTAGTTGATATTATTCTGTCTTTGACCTATGCATAAGACAGTGGTAAGTCCTTCCTGGTTCTTTATTTCTAAAAGTGTATTCACTAATATAACAGAGATCAACAGTGTATAACAGGATAAATTTCTATCTCTGTAGATATGAGTTTATCCCATCACAATTTTATTCCTTATGAAGGCTCGTTTCGCTATTGAAACATTCCTCAACAAATGAGGCAGCAGTACTGCACTATGAGCCAACATAACAAATAAAAAGCCAACATAAATCAGTGACTCAGTCTGAAATCCAAGATGGATGACTGGTCTTGCTGAATCATGCCAGCCCCTAGCAGCAACTAAGCTCTACACTATCTAAACTCCAATTTTTCACTATAACTGGATGACAAAATCCATATTATTGTGAAAACTGAACTATAATTGCACATTTGAGAAATTGCACATTTATCTGGATGACCATTCATCCCAATTTCCGAAAATCCCCAATTTTCGCCCACCGGCGGATTTTCGGTCACATTTTCGGTCTCATTTTCGGCAATCTGAAGGAAAATAAACATCAAAGATTGAACGTGTGATTAACATCACAAATGACTCAGGGTGAGGGTGATAAAGTGATTAAATTGGTTGACTGAAAGACAGAATCTATAAATATTATTTCAGGAACACTGAATTATTTGTCAATTCTTACTGCAGAAACACATTCCCGAGTCAAAACTACCCTCAAATCATGTGTCACACTAGTATGTTATCACATATCAGTCAAGCAGGTGGGTGTGGGCGACCAGGTAGGTGTCGGCAAGCAGGTGGGTGTCGGATGCAGGTGGGTGTGGGCAACAGTTGCAGGCTGCGGGCATGTACCGCCTTTTGTCCCTATCAAAAAGCGAGTTGATCGGACAATAAACGGCGGAGATATGGGTGGTACAATTTCGTCTGCACACGTTGACATCTCACGCAGTACGAGAAGTACCAGTAGCACCACTCTTTGACGTGTGGCATGTACCATACCCCTCAACCAGCCATATCAACCCCAGCCTCCCCTAATCACACCCCTGTACCTAGATTGTATCTGTCCACACATTAATGTAATTCAAGATATTCAAAGATAATGCTGGACCAGCACACAGAAAAGGTCTTACAAAAAGTGTCTCACCTAGTATTACAAGATACCTGCCATTGACTTAGCACTGGAGTTGTGTGGACCGTAATGTAGACGAAAATCGATTCTAGTACTTAAGAGTTTAATTTATCTCAACACTTTTTTTGTTTTTTTAGGTCAGGTTTTTTATTTTCAATATTTCAAATGGTTAGAGGTGAATATTGATATAAGTGACTGATGTTCCATAAACCTGAGTGTCTAATCTGTCCATCTGTCAAGTTTTTACATTTTTTGAACCATGAACTCATGTCAAAATTCACCCTCAAAAATGAAGTTTCACTATCTTGATGCAACCCCTCATGAGGCGTTGCATAAGACTCTGGGTGGTGTTCCACCCTGAGTCAACAACAGGTTGTTCTTTCTCAAAGGTGCAAATATGTGTAAAATAAATCATATAGAGGTACTTCTTACCTGCTAATTTCCTCCAAATAGCGGAGATGTAGTGCTGCTCTGGGCGCTAGCGTCCTTTCCCTTTGGATTCGCGCTAAATCTGCCTACCGGAAGTGACGCGGCCTCTCTCCTGTGTCGACAGAATGTTTAGCTGTCGCGAAGAAGAACCATAATTCTGTGTGTACCATAAACCTTGCGAGTAGACTTTAGGGTTCTCCCAAAGTTTAGAAGCGGGTGATAGCAGGGTTTTTGGAAGTACATTGGATGTGTATACATTTGTAGTACAGTGCTATTAAAAAAAAGCCATAAATAGACCCCAGGTGCATTTATATGACTTTCCCCAAAGTCTAGGTAAAGGTTATATGCAAGGGTACCGGTAGTCAAGACTATTGAACAGGGGATGATTTGGACGAGTAACTGGTATCTTTTATTTCCAGTATTGTATGAATGAAACTAGGTGATCTAATAGTGTAGGTAGAACCTACTTGACGTCGTGTGTTAGGGTCTCGATGTGCTTCTTCTGTGAGGTGACCTGGGTGTCACGTGTGCGGATAGCCTCCACCATGTAATGGTACGGCTGCTGCGACTGGTCTAGTACTTCGTTGGCACTCTTCAGCTGAAACATGACACACATGGAGTTGAGTGGTTGAGTGCAAAGGTGCAGTGCCTTAAACGTGTTACAATATATCTACATTGTTTCCACTTTTTATCTCTATATATTTATATTTATCCTGATTGACAAAGGTCTAGGCATGTATTAAGGCAGAAACATACAGGGCGCGTAAGAGTCCGCGCGTGGCTGCATAGACGACACCTCAAAGGGCATTTCTCATGCTCTACATGCCCGTCACCATAGCAACTACCGTCTGCATGTAGACAACGCGTCCTGTTTGTTTTCCCCATTACAATGCACGTCCTATCTGTGACATGAACACATGGATGGTGATTGGGCACAGCTGCAGGATTAAACCAAGAACCAACATTCTGGTGATGGACTCATCACTAGACACCAGAAAAGGCCGACAAAGGACAGTATAGATAAAGGACATTGAATCACCGATGTCTATCATTATCAAAGGAAAGGCACATGCTGATGAGCTATCTTACCTGTTGTGTTAGATCTGTCACTTTGTCCTGTTCTGCTTGGATTTCCTTTCTCAGCGTCTGGTCATTCCGCTCCAGCTGGAGGACCCTTCGTGCTAGGTTTACACTGCCAAACGGAGATTTAGAAAATTAGAATTCAAACAGTTCTATTTAAATAGTCCTATTTAACTCGATGTGGCTGATGGGTTTTCATTTGTACCAATAGAAGCCACAAAGTCCCTGGCAAAAGTCTATGGCAAATGCTAAGATTCACGAATACAAAATGTCTAAATGCCTTCCTTTAATACCGGTAGTTTTTGTAGATGGTTTACATTAATGGACATCAGCATTCATTAAGACACGTCACCGCTTTACCCACCTTTGTTTTAATCGCCTTCTGGCGGTAGTTGGTACATTGGCGCCGTAACCGTAGGAGAACAACACGCGCTCAGCTTCAGCCTCGTTCTCCACTATTTGAGGTAAACATTACATTGTGTTACAACATTGACATTATAAATCATTTAAGAATAAAAATGACGACAAAATTTGGCTAATACCCGAGGTTTTACATTAAATATTACTTCTTACTATTGAGTTTATGCCATGTCAACGAACAGCTGCATGTTGATTATTTATTTGTTTCAAAGCCAACCCAACTCAGCTGTGAGGTGTTTTTTTTACATCCAATTTTTTATACCAGTATATTTTATCTTTTATATTTCCATAAATACCATTGACCACTGACAGGAAGAGTTGCACCTACTTTCTGCAGACTGCATGACGACGTCATCCAGCTCCAGCTCAAGTTTCTCGTAGGTGACCAGCTTGTCGTTCTTCTCGGTGAGCAGCGTCTCCAGCTCCGAGACCCGCTTCTCCAGGGAGGCCTGCAGTGTGTAGTACTCCTTGGTCAGCACCTCCAGCTTCTTACGCATCTTCTCATTCTCCAGCTGCACCTGGTGGGGGTTAAGGGTGGCAGGGCATTAGATTTGGTCAGGCTTGCAACCACCTAGTTGACTAAAAGTAGGAAATCTCGAATTTTGGTCAATTTCATAAAGAAATCGGTATAACCTGATACAACAATTTGAGCCAAATGTTAGGAATTCTTGCAAAAGTAGGAAATGTGGCATCTCTGTTTGAAAATCGGCTTTTTACGGCACAAATGAAATATGGCAGATGAAGACCTCTGCTGTGTCTTTCTGTTTGACGCACTACATATCATTTTGAGCGATGATATATTCTACTGTAGGACAGAAAAGATAATCATCCTATTCTTTGCTACAGGAGTTTACTTATTTCATTAATGTGACGTCATAGCTGAGATTTTCACTACATGTATATTGTAATCCCAGGTCCAGGCGCACCTGCACTTGTAAATCTAATACCGGTCATACCCTGCATTTATATTAAACAATGCACTTACTTCTTTCTGGTTGCGGACGGTTTCCTCGTAGACCATCTGAGTGCGCTCCTTCTCAAAGTCCTTTAGCTTGACGCTGTTCTGCAGGTCCGACATCTTGGTGTCTGTGCCTATCTGTAGTGAGCGGAACCTAACACGACAAAAGGACAAATCTGATGAGCATGCAGAATACCAGTCTTCCGATAATGTAACGGAATGCAATATATATACATTTCTTTGTATACATTATACTCGTCATGTTCTTACTGCTCTTTGTACGAGTACACGGTACTGAAAATCATAATTATTTGGTTTGTAAATTATTTCTGGTTCTAAAACTGTTGTTTTTCTGAGGCACATGACGAGTTAGTTTTAATACCTCGCTCCACGAAAGTAACAAATAAATAGAATGGATCAATTTTGGGCATGTTTTTATTAGCATAAGAAGACCCTGAGGGCACAGATGGGCCCTGGGTCAATTACAAGGATACTATACATATATTGATACGGATGGACTTACTCGTGAAGGATGAGGTCGTATTTCTCAGCTGTCTCCTTCTCTGCTGATATGGCTCTATCTTTCTCGGACAGCGCCAAATCACGCGCTTCTCGTAAACTCCTGTGTTCGGAAAACAAGGTAAATGTCATCATAGCCGTGGCTAGTATTCCTATGAAATGCAACCATTTCCAATGACCTATCATAACTGTATATAACTAAGGGACATTTTTATTTATGCACATGTCAATCCATATTTTCCCATTTGTTATGAAATGTATAAAAATTCAAACATTTTTCTGTGATCCTTTGGCATACAATTGTACATGTACTAAGTAAATGTAACTTATGTTAATCATTTAAAAGAGCCTCTGACATATCAAATGCATTGTTAGACAGCCAGTAGTAATGCACCCTGTATACTGACCTGTTCTCACGCTCATACATCTCGCGTGTGGAGGTCTTGAGTCGGTCTATCTCGGTGTTGGTGCGCGTCCTGATGGCCTCCAACTCCAGCTGCAGCTTGGACTCGTACTCGTTCTTGTACTGGTCCCTGCAGCAGCCACAGGGGAAGCAACATGAGTCAGTACTCACCAAACATTGGGTATCTCTGTGTCACTTACTGCTAATGAAAGGAGCCCCTGTTTTACAGATCTTGGACAGACGTGTACTACCGGTAGATATTACACACATTTGGAATGTGTTAAGACTTCCAATATGTGTACCAGTATATGTACAACTTCATACGACACGAGGGCAGTTGTAAAAGGCTCGACTCAAGGGATTGCATTAAAATTTTAGACAAATTTGACCGTAACTACATACCTTGAAGCGACATATTTCTCATAGAGTTCCTCCCGTGATGACTTGGCACGGTCCACTTGGTCGTTGAGCTGCACGATCCTCTCCTCGGCGTAGGACAGTTTGTTGGAGGCGTCGTTAGCCTGTTTAGCTAAGAAGTCCTTGTCTTGTTTTAACAGTGTGACAGACTGTCTAGATGATGCCAGCTGCAATGAATGAGAGACAGATGAATATGACAGGATATATTGTAAGAGATGTGTGTGACGTAAAGGGAAGCAGAGCATCCCATGAGCACCTATTTCATTCAGCTTTTGCATTTCGAAGTGAGCTAGTCCTGAGCTACTCATAGCAGATTGTCCATAGTGAGCAGCACATGAGATACTACCTCCACCCGTCTACTAGGGCGTCCCACCTTTCTTTCAGGACATCACATTTTAATAGGGATAAAAATGTACAATATTAGCTAATTAAGTCTCAACGTCCTCTCAACCCTAGTACTCAATTATACTGTCCAAATAGATGTATTCACTCTCGATCATAGATCATTTTCTGGTACGGCAAGTCGGAGCCAAACGAAATATCCGCATAAAATCTTTAAATTTAGCGAAAATGGGGAGGGCGGTCCAGACCCTTCCACCTGACTTTAACCGCCCCTGATTACTTGTGGCCTAACACATCACCCCTCCCCCCCCCCCCCCCCGCCCATATCTAACTGCATGTACCGCTGTTACATTACCTCAGCCATCAGCTCGTCCCTCTCCCTGGTGACACCTTGGTGGGCCGCCTCCAGGTAGGCGATCTGCTTCTTGACGTCCGTCAACTCCACGTCAAACTCATCCCGCTCTCTGATGTAGGAAGTGAAAGGATGCCAGCATTAACCTCCTGCCTCACAAGGCTCATGGGGAATTGAACATTTAAAAACTATAATTTTAATTGGAAGCTACAATTTTAAGTATTTTCTGTCATCATGTGATGGTGAATACAGCTCTAAATAAAGCGTCTGTATCAAAACATATTTGTTTAATAGATTGTACATATTGAAGAAAGCCTCACATGATTTAAGCCAATAGTTATGCGACCAAATAAAATAACTTCAATCAATGTATACTTGAGTAGTGAATTTTAATCGTTCCAGGCAAAATTGATCTTGCATTATGATTTCTCCTAACAGTGATGGAAGTGTTTCCATACCTTTTAACCTTGTCATAGTTCTCGACCTTGTAGTTTCCCGTGCTAACTTGTGACTTTGTGTCGGCTAGCGCTAGCGTCACCTTCTGATGTTGAATCTGTAGCTCTGAGTGGTTGCGGCGCTCATCAGCTAGTAACTGGACAATATATACTTACATGTCACCCATCTTTTGATTGGGTAATATTTTATAGGAAATGCATGTACTTTATAAGACAACTGAAACCCTGAGATATTTATAGTACCTCAACCAAACCTTTAGGTACTCGTACATATATACTTCCGAAATAAGTTACAAGTTTATAATATGTGCACCACTACGCGGCATTGAAATTACATTTTTTAACATTTACACATAACCCAAATGGTATTTTTTTTAATACATGATATGGGAATAATCAGAAATATCATAATTATTTTGATATAACTTACATCTTGGTGTTTTTCATTCTCTACTTTATATCTTGTAGTCTCTTCATTCAGGACCTTCACACGGGTACGGAGTTCTTCAGTTTCTATTTTCCATGGTCTTAACATTTCATACAGCTTGACCTGCGGATAAACCAACGAGGGATTAACAATACCGTAGTTTTATTTTATTACAGTCGACATCAATTGGGAATTTGGAAAGCGGTCATTGTATTTGTGAACTAAATACATCAAGCTGTGAACTAAATACATTGAAGGCCTGTTTCCAAGTATCAATCTTGAATAAAGCTCCGGTCAGATCAGGGTGTTTTCCTATGACCTGACAGACCTGACCCAATGATTGCCTGAATCCTATTTTGAGCAGTATGTTATAGTTATGGTTGTCAAACTTTACCTACTGCTAGAGCAGGTGGGACTGCTGAATGGAGTTTGACATGTCCAATTGCAGATGACTACTAAAACCTGGCGACTAGTTACATCAGGCCAGGTCCTGCTAAGTAATCATGATAGCTTATTGTAGACCTATCAAATGGAGGGTGACACTCCACTCCATCCCACCCACCAACAGTGGCGCATCACAAACTTCTTTGTTGCTGGTTCATTCAGAGTTCTAACAAAAGAGATCGCTATTATCATGCTTCATATTGCACCCCAAATGCTCCTGCTCTAGATATGCCTGCTCTTAAAGTGTCCAGGATGGGACCGGTATTCAAGAATAGGGTGAGATTTTAAATTGAAAAAAGATCTTTGGCATTGGGATTTGAGATTCCCAGGGTCAGAAAATAGACATGGCATTGGTGTGAAAGTTGAAACGACTTGATACTACTGGTACCTGGTAATTCAGAAATATGAGTATCCGCTGAGCCATCACAGAACAAGGAATATATATTCAGGCTGTCCTGGGCTGTGGCTGTGTCCCAGTGTGACCCCAAGAGATTGTCTACCATACCTACTTGACTGTATTGAGAAGAGGGGAAAATACATGATACTTATATGTTAGTCATTAGTGATCAGACCGGTCTCATAGTCTGGCATGTCAAAACTAATTATGAACTGACATGTTAGCAAGTTTGACATGCCAAAATTGATGTGACGGGTCCGATTTACAGCTGGCCGACAATAATTGCTGGGTCTCATCAGTTATTTGCAAAACGCTAGGGCTTGATGAAAGATAGGTGGGCTTACTTACCGATACATAGTGTCGAAGGCTAAGCTCGTCTTCATTTTGGGAGCGAAGTTCACAATATTGATGTTCGGTCAACTCGACATCTTCTAAACTTCGACGAATATTGCCTGCCCTTTCTTGAAGTCGTTCATTTGTATCTTCAAGGTGATGCTGGCGTTTCAAAATTGTGTCTAATTCCTTCTGGATTTGCTCTTGTCGCCGCCTTGACTCATCTTGTTGAATCTTTAATTGTGATTCTAAACGAGCTGTCAAAAGTTGTTTTTGGTGAAGGGCTTCATTTAATTTTTCTTCTAATTCTTCAACCCTTTGCATACCCTCTGCTTTCAAGTTATCAATTATCATGTTCTTCTGTGACAGTTCTATCTTTAATACTTGCATGTCATGGATCAGTTGCTTTCTTTCAAGAAGCTGTTTACTGATCCTTTTTCTTTTATCAACAACATGGTGAGGAGACTCCCTGAGTTCGCTCTCATCGGGTGACAGGGAGAGGTCTGTGGCATTCGTAGTTTCAAGACTAAAATCCTCGGACTCCATCTCGTGATAAGACCTACCTACATATTTCTTTGAGTCTGCCATATTGTTTAGCTGATACGTTAAAACATTGTGCACACCCCTTGCTTTAAAACGACCTGAACACTGATTTTGTGGTTCTAAATGTGCCTGAGCTTGTTCAAATTGTTGTGCTTTAGTGACTTCCGGTACGCATGCGCCTTTGAAGCTCACCGGGTAGCGTCTACTTCCTGACCCGTCAGGGAAGTTCCCGCGCTCAGAGAAATGAGGTTGATTTCTACATTTCAGACTGAATTATCCCAGCGATTTGAAAATTGTGTAAATTGTTGAAAATGATGATTAGTCTAAGTGTATGTATCTCATGTATCTTTTCTGAATTTCCGAGAATAGAATCATTGTCATTGTACCGGTACCTAGTCAGTTTTTTCGTAAACCCTGACATTTTCTAAAAGGGTGAATTTTTTTTTTGCAAAATTGGATAAAAAAAAAAACTAGGGTTGGCCCTGTTTTAGTAGGCTCGCTCAGGTGACCTGAAACAAACCTTTTGCAACAACCTTTTACGCATCTTGATGATAAATGACCACTCCCACGATTCTGGTAAGGGCCGAGTCATTTAGGGAGTGCTCATTTTTTAACAACAGGGGGGGGGGGGCGGTGAGATTTCGCGCGGAGCGTGCGAAAAAATTTCACCCCCCCGCTAGAGGGGTCGAAATTTTTTACCCCCCCCCCCCCCGGCAGCCCGAAAATCGCGCGCGTTCGCGCCCCTTTGTAGCATAGTAACGCGCGGGCTTTTTCCCTCAAAACAGGTTGAATTTTTTTCACCCCCCCCCAAGAGGGGTCTAAATTTTTTACCCCCCCCCCCAAATCCACCACCCCCCCCCCCTGTTGTTAAAAAATGAGCACTCCCTTATTACTAGCTAGGGCGGGGGGGGGGGCTTAGTGGATTTTCCAAAAGGCCAATTTTTATTCCGATCCAGTTATGGTCATCTGCGTACAAAACTCGGCAGGGTTAGGTCCTGGGGGCCGTCCATAAATGACGTCATGCTTTTTTGGACCATTTTTGACCCCCCCCCCCCCTCCCCCCCTTGTCATGTTTCGTCACGCAACCCTTGACCCCCCTCAAAATATGACGTCATACAGAGAGGACCCCCCCCCCCCCCCCCTCAAGCTTAAAACTGAGTCTGTCCTGGCACCCAGGTGGGTGGACATGAGGCACTGGCTGGGGTGAGCGGCCAGGTGGCCCAGGTAGGTGGAGAGAGTGGTGCCACCTGGCGAGTTCTTCCGTCAATACCCCAGCCAATCCTGTATAACATATATTGGATGGATCCATATTTTAGGAAATAAAATAAAATTTGGGCAATATCGATGGGAATGAGGGCAAATTGAGTAGATAGGAAGTTAAGTATGATATTTGGGAAGATCCTGACTCATTATTAGGGAAAATTATTTTTTTGTCCCACACATCAGATATACTCACTTTAAAGGTGCACTCAACCCAGGACTTAAAGTGTTATTGTATAGCCGCAGAGTAGTGCCACCTAGATGTATGTAAACCATACTTGTAGGCTGTAGGGGAGTGGCCTGGCGTTGTGAATGACAGTCCCTGTTTATAGTTAGAATAAGGTACCCACACAGCTGTAATTGGATGTAGGGCAGAACGACCCCCACCCCTTGCATTCAACCACACACCTTTGAGTGTAATGAGATGTGACGAGGCATTTATAGCTGATTCAGGGGAAATGGGTTAAACCCGCAGAACAACACATATACATAGAAACAATCAAGTATATGTAACTCGACCTATTATCCCCACCCACCCTTCATACACTGCTACTCCCGGCTGCTACTACAATTGTGGTGGTCTAGGACCACTTGTTATGGTAGGGTTAATGGCACAGGTTAGAGTTTCCTCTACTGCTACGTCACAGGGCCCGGAGTGCGGGGCAAACACAGCCTGCCACGTGGTTGGGTAGTTTCACCATGATAGTACCATTATCCCTTACTGTATTTTGATATATTCTAATTGGCACCTAGTAATTTTCAGATTTCACTATAATGGTACATGGTACGTGTATAAGACACTGTCTATCTCTATTTTTATGATAATCCCTATGTGTGTATCAATTTAAATGGGTGAGATATGGTTAATATACCCTATAAAGTATCAACCATGTGGCGTTTGTTTTCCCCCCACTGCTCTATTATCAGGTGCAATCTACAACTCTAACTCGCCCTATAGTGGGTTGGAGGTGCATAAAACAAGCTGTGGGTAGCTCTCGCCACAGTACGAATACTAGTGGGTCAGGTAGTTACCCTATGTTATGGTGGCGACCAACAGCCGGGGGGGGGGACTCCATTTTATCTTCTTTAGTAACCCTGTGCATATACAAAATAACGGGAAAGGGGTACTTTTTGGGCCCCATGGGCGGGCCCGCCAATAGAGGTGCTTTTTAAGGTATTTTAGGCCAAAAGAGGTATTTTTTAGGCGCAATTTTCCAACCAAAAGTTTCGAAATTTCCTCTAAAAAAGGGGTATATTTATCTCGAATTTTCCACAATTTAGTGTGTTAATTAGGTTGTGTTCCACCAAAAGGGGTGGTTTCAAATTCAGGTTGATTGATGGACGCACATGGTACATGTATCCATAAATCTGGGAGTGCCCCCCCCCCCCCCTGGACCAACAGGCACAGCCTTGATTGGTTATATAACTCTGCAGGTAGCAATACCGCTCAGGGTGCAGGTAAAGGAGTAATCATGTTTAGAAACAGGGGCGGATTTAGGGGGGGGCGGACCCGGCGTGCGCCCCCCCTATTTTTCTGTATATTTTAATGTGACAATTTCCAATACCCCCAGTACATTGCCTATTTCACGCCCCCCCTTTTTCAAAATCCTGGATCCGCCCCTGAGAAATGGGGGGATGGGGTTACCTTCCGGTGAAATAAGGTTAGTTTATGTATGATGTACCTCCCTTCTATCCGCTATTCCTCCCCATACTGCATACTGCCCTTCTCTTCCCCTACCAGGACCCCTAATCCTTACCTCCCAGTGCGCCTATCTATGGCCCTGCACCCCTGAATTCAATATGGTGACATGGGCATTTCTATAAAATCCACATGGGACATGTCCCTCCTGGTGACTAGTGACATGGATGTTTCATTTGTGACCTGTGACATGGGCATTTCTTAAAATCGGCATACAAGATGGGGATCCCCCTATCAAGGGCCCCATCCCTCCACTAACCCCCTCCCCCCCCTCACCACAATGTATAATGGCCACTCCATACCGCAAAACACCAAGGTGTACTAAAAGTGGCACACAGAGGTCACTTCAGATGACCCAGCCTTTTGGGTATTTTGCATACCATCACCTGTACTGACCTGTGGGCGGGATCTACTATGCTGTAGGCGGGATCTACTATGCAAAACAGGGTCAAAGGTTGCCTAAAACGGCCAGCAATGGCGGACAAACTGACGTATACACTGTCCCTTTAACCCTGCCGAGTTTTATACGCAAACGACGTTGCAAATGCGCCTTTAACTGTTCTGAATCCCATTCCATTGCTCTTTAACTGAGTAATAGGTAAGCTGGTGCATTGGGTGCTTTTTGAGAAAGACTTAATAGACTAACACCATGACCTGCAGTTAAGAATTTGCGAACGACATAACAAATATTGTAATGTATCTGCATGAATCATAGAGAAGGGGCTAAATACAATTCCCCCGATGGGCAATAACCTCTGTTGACAATAAGAGTCTCATCGGGCCCAATCACACCATTTCCACAAATTTTAACTTGAGCCTTAACTTTTGGAGGTAGAGATGGGTTGGGGGGGTACTCACAAATTTTCTCCAGTGAACACCAAATATTATACTGAGAAGGTAAGGCATGTCAGGGTTTTCAAATATTGTCAGAGAATATAAAGGGGGGTGCAGAGGGGTCCCCCCCCCCTGAGGTCAGAAAGTCGCCGAAATTAAGGACCCCAGGTCACAAAGTCGCTTTTTTAGACCATTTATGCTATAGTCAATTTTTTCCAAAAGTCGCAAGGTCGCTTTTATTATTGTACCAGGTCGCCAGGAAAACAGCCCAGGTCGCCAGGTCGCTTTTGACCCCTCTGGAGCCACATAAAGCTATTCCCCGACTGACATTTTGTTTTGCTACCGTAAAACCTCGCGTATAAGCCACGGCTAGTACGCGAATCAGATCGACAGTGCGGCTTATAGGATTGGCCCATGGTTGAGGTGCGGCTTATACGCGAGTTTTTGCCACTATGGTACAGTACAAAAATCGGCACATTCAGATCGTGGGTGCGGCTTATAGGATCGGCCTTAACTAGGGGTGCGGCTTATACGCGAGTTAGGCTTGTACGCGAGGTTTTACGGTATAGGCTTCAGAAATCTTTGGGGGTGGGGGGAGAGTGGGGGGGATGTGAACATAATTATGGTGCATATAAGAGATCAACCTACCTTTGTTGCCCCCCCCCCCACTCCTAATACTGTAAACTTAGTTCAAAATATGCACAGAGCGAAGATTTATCCAGTATAGTGATATAACTACCACATTCGAAAATGCGCGAATTTAAATCCGCGCGAAATTGTACTTTATAGCCAAGTTACGAAAATATCTACGTTTACAGTAACCCATCTTCTCCTGTATTGCATTCCCCATTCCCTTTAATAGTGGCAGCAGAATCATTTGGAAATTGGAAGTGAGGGCAATTCTGTAGTGTATCAGGAGAGTGAGGAAGAGCTCGCCAAAGTGGGGTAAAAGTTTATTCACCTCAGGTACCACGGAAGGGGGGGGGGTTCTAGAAAATATAAGAAGTTAAATGGTGTCTGCCCCCCTTCCCCTGCAGACCATCTTGCAAAATCTAAAATTGTAAATTCTTCACTGATATTACCTTTTTCCCTATGAATTCCCTTTCCTTGCTTTCCCTTCTGCTTCTGTTTTCAATTCTGTTCACTTTTTATCAAACATGACGTCATGCATCACCTAACCCCCCCTTGTCATGTTTCGTCATGGTTCTTGGTACCCCCCCCTCCCCCCCCCTCCCCCCCCCCTGCTGCATGGCGTCATTTATGGACAGCCCCCTGGGTTCAGTGCGCCTTTAAAGTAATCTCGACCCTCCCACTATGTTCAGATTTTGAATCCCCCTAAAATCACATGCACCTGTGGAATCACGCATGTTCTAAATGGGAATCTAAAAGGGCCGTTTTAGATTTTGCCCCCCCCCCCCCACCAGTATGGAGGCTTTTCTAGTTTTTGCCCCCTACCGAGGGCCTGTTTTTTATTATGACCCCCCCCCCCTACATCCACCAAGAGCCCCTAGCTGGCAATAAATGACTCAGCCCTAACCCTCCTCATGTTTTTTGACACAGGTATATTGCTGGGCCTCTGACAACCCCTTACCCTAGGCAAGAGGGATTTTGGTCAAAAGGCCTATTTTTGAAAAAAAGAAGAAAAAAAAGGCGGAAATGTGCACCTCGTGAAGTGTTCCCGTGAAATTTTCCCGTACGTATATGCATCAATATTCACGGACGGGAAACCAAACACGTTGTTGACTCGCAGCTCCTGGCGCCGGAAGTGCTTTTATTACTCTCGAACCGATGCGCGTCCCGCCCGGACACTACACCTCGGTTAGAGCAATTTTGGGTCAAAAGTGTGTATGTTGACCCTCAATTGGTGGAATTTCAGTCAAAAAGTGACCCTTTTCCTGTAAATTTTTAAAAAGTGACCTGTGACTAGGCCAATAAAAAAAAATAAAAAAATAATAATAAATATATATATATATATACATCCAACCTACCGACCCTAGACTTCCCCCATGTTACCTGAAACATACCTTTTGTTTTTTTTGGCCCTAGAGGGATTTGGTAAAATAGACCTTTGGCTAGAGGGATTTTGGTGAAAAGTGTGACCCTCAATTTTCCATGACATTTGTGACATTGTTGTGGAGGGCGGGGCCCCCCCAAAAATGTCTAAAATTTAGAAAGCAAAATGGTTCATTAGCTTACAATCTAGGAGGTTTTGTAATTTAATTCAATTTTCCATGACCCATGGCATTTATTTTTTTTACAAAAATTCCATGACATTCCACCAAACTCTCCAACCAAATAAGGCCAGACTAAAAAAGTTAATTTTTTGAAAATAAAATTGTATTCTAGTAATTCCCCGAGATCAACTAATATATTTTTGTTAGGGGTCCACTATGAACTTTTGTCGCAGCCTGAGAAGAAAAAAAAATTACCATAATCCATGACATGATTCACGGTATACAGCAATATAGCATGGGACGCTCTTCAATTTTATCAGCTTAAACCGCATGCTTTGCTTCTATAATAGCGGCGCTGTTCATTTATTAATTACGGGGGGGGGGGGGGGGGGTATCATAAGTAGTACCACGAGATATCCACCTTAATTTTGTAGTTATTTAGGTACGGTATTGTCTTTATTTGCCCTTTGCTGGAAAGACTATCACTTAAAGCCGGCAGGGATGTGATTTGAAAATTGTCAGATGGTAGGAAAAAAAAATATAGGCCCAGAAACAACTGAGAAGTTTCTGTTTTTAGTTGTTTCAAGCATAGCACAGGTACATTTTCTTGTGCAGCATTGCGGATAAACCTGGGGGCGCTGACTTTTGGAAATCTGAAGGAATAATGTTGAATTTTGTATTGGGGGGTTTGGGGGGATGCCCCCAAGAAAATTTGGAATATCTAGCCTGGAAATGGTGCATTCTGATGCATTTTTAGCACAAAATATGTTAAGGATCAGGTCTCTCTTTTCCAGCCTCTTATAACTTTTTTTTGGAGGGAAATGGAGGAAAAAAATTTGAAATTCAAAACTTGAAATTGTGCAATCTGCTGCTTTTTAATGAAAATATATGAAAGCTCAGATTGGGACTTGAACTTTTTGGGGGGGGGGAAAGGGTTTTTAGAAAATTTTGAAATTCTAGCATTGAAATGGTGCTACAGTATCTGCTGCTTTTTGGAACAAAATGTATTAAAGCTGAGGTCTTTATGGCTGGGACTGGAACATTGCTTTTGGAGGAAAAGGTTTAGAAAATTTTGATATTCTGCTGTGTTTTGGAACAAAATATATTAAAGCTCAAGTCTTTGTGTAAGCTCTCTGTCAGCAATGCCCCCAGCCCTATTCTCTGGGCTGGAACCTTTCTTTTTGGAGGAAAAGGTTTAGAAAATTTTGAATTTCTAGAATTGAAACTGTGCTATCTACTACTCTTTGGAACAAAATATATTAAAACTTGTTGTCTTAATATGTTCTCTATAATTGGGCTGGAACCTTGTTTTTTTTTTTATCATTTAAGGGAGTGGTCA